>BHFT01023436.1:0-43220 GCA_004320025.1 Laticauda laticaudata
TTCTGTTCCAAGATAAATATTTATTCTACGGCAACAGGCCCCTGATCAAAAAAATGGATTTCTGCCCAAACAAGAGACCAAATTAGGACAAATATGAAGAGTAATCTTGGACACTTTGGAAATACTACGAGCATCATCCTGAAAACCAAACTCGCGCTCTGCTATTTTTAGATACACAGAAGGCATTCTGATCTTGTGACATCCTGGCGATTCAATATTGTTACTGCTGAACAGATGGGCTTTGCGAGAAAATTTATCAATAGAAGCTTATATATACATAAGTAGATTGGCAAAGGTAATGATGAGAGGAGAGAAACTGACAGATCTATCAATAATAAGAAAAGAAGCAAGACCAGGGGTGCCCACCACTGTTCCGCCTCTAAGCTGGCGTGTAGCTAATTGGCGCAATGCGTTTTATGGTCTCCAGCTATTAGACATTTTGCGCTGGCACACTAATAAGAATCCACCTGAATGTGAAAATAAAATAAATAATAAATAAATAAAATAAAAAAACCATATATAACTATTCATCTGTGGCCTGTGCTATTTTGGAATGTGATTCAATGAGTGAAGGGAAGGGCAACTGGTTGCTGCCAAGCCAAATGATTTGTGATTCACATACGTACTGACGGCATGAATCGACGTGATTGCACAATAGCAATGTCATTATGTGCGCTTGCCACGTTTTTTAGCTAGCCAAATGGTGACTAAAGAGAAGACACGTGTCAGGCTGCTTTTGTTTAAACCTTTTATATATACAATGGCAACAATGAACGGGCATCGGCATATCCCTCAAACAAAGCCAAAAGTTAAAAAAGAAATGCATTTTGTTCTTTTAAAGTGGATGGCTGTCTGGAGTTTGTGCAAACAGGATTTGGTTTGCTAATTGGGAGTGTGTATTACAAGCTACAAATTTGATGTGGGTAAGGAATGGATAACATTAAGAATACTAGGTTGTTAAAATTAGAAGGACATGAATCTGTTTGTTTGGGGTGGCATGCTTTTTTTATTGCGTATAACAAGCGAAACCTTTAAAATCAGGCGTACTTAGAAGACTTATATACGGGAGTCTCTGTGGGTTAAATGGAGAAGATTAAAAGACCAATGTTATTTGAAGAATTCCAGTCTGGCTATTTGACTATTGAAGGCATTTTTTATCTATAATTCACAAAAGGAAACAAAACGATATGGTGAAAATATTGAATGGAAGAAGGGTGAAACTTAAATCAATACAAAAATTGGAGGAACAAGGTTATAAAGATGAATTGAGTTTTTTCATATGCACAAATACATTCAAGGTATGATAAAAGATTTCTAAAATAGAAAGTTTCTATGATAAAACTGAGCCCTGAGCTTAGAATAAGATTTTGACAGGTACTGATGAAAAGTGATTAAACAAATTGTATGGATAGCTTATTAGAAATTAAAACTAGAAAAGAAGAACAAGTTAAAGAAAACGTAGATTGCTGTGGGGAAGAATTTTTGGATATGTGATTGATCGTAGAGAAAATGGGCATAAAAATTGCGGGTCTCAAAATTATAAAGACAATGTCAACAGCATTATTAAAGAAATTTGTATAAGAGTTTTACAGGTGGCCATTTTCCCCTGACAGAATAGCAAGAATGTTCAAGAAAATCCAAAAAATGGTTGGAAAAGTTCATCAGACATCTAGCTCATATTACCGTATGTGGTGGGGTACGCATGTGCGGATTGCTAAAAATACTGGAATACAAATCCACATGTGGTTTTGAAAAAATGATAAACATAGATTGAAACCAGAGATAGATTCTTTATTGGAATTTATTTACGCTGATAATATATAGTAAAGACTTGAAATAATACTGATTGTAAACTGTATTAACAAGGCTAGGATTGTTATTCTAAAAACTGGAAAAATGACGAAAAATGAGCCATCAAGGATGGGAAATCATTTAAGAAATCATTGAATGTGCTAAATGAGTAGATTGAATATTTGAAATAAAGGATACAAGTATTATTTATAAACATTATTTATAAGATTGTAGGGACCTCATTCTGATCAATTGGTTAGAACACATACACCCATATAGTAATTTAGATATGTGAGATCTTTTAGAAAATATAATATATGAAGTTGTATATTTTTTTCTCTATTTATCCTACAATATAATCCTGGATAGATGTCTGGGATGCATAAGATAATTGTCATAAACAACAAATTAAGTAACATTTTGTTAAAAACATGAATGAATAAAAGTATAGTCGAATGATTGAATTAATAATGATATTAATGATAATTGTAACATTTGATTTGAATTGAAAATACGAGATTATATACAATGTAATTATAATTGAAGACTATGAAATGGAAGCACAAAACAATTTGTAAACCTACCGGCACACTGTATGTACATATATGGAAGATTACTTGATGTTTTTATGTTTTGTTTGTTTATGTTTGTTTTAAAAACCAATAATTTTTTTTTAAAAAAAGAAATATTTCAGGACAAGAACCAGCTACTAATTGTCTTGATTTAAATTACAGTTATCATATGATAAGTAGAATTTTAACTTTCCTGAATTTTGGTTTTATCTGATTTCTATTTCTATTTCTCTGTGATTTGATTTGATTTCTATTTCTCTGTGGAATTCAAATGATCAAATCCAAAACCATTAGGGATACAATTTAAAAGATATTATGTGATCCCTCTGACATTGTGGCAGAAGCTTGGTTCTTTTTTTAGTTATTCCATTATTTCTAGCTTTATGTGCTATGAAATAATTGCAACATACCCTGAAATAAGTACTATTCTGATTGTTGTTGTTATTTGCAATATGAATAAGCCTTCAATAGGCAAGTAGCCAGTAAATCATGTTTCTAATTCATTGTCTCATAAGTATATTTAATTCATTGTCTCATAAGTAATATTTTAGTATATTTTAGCTTTCCTATTAAACATTTAAACTGCAGTGTTTGAATTCTTGCTAAAACTATTTGAATTGTCTAAAACTGTAGAAGGCAATATATTTTGTTATTTTGATTTGATAATTTCTTGTAGATATATTAGCAACATCTACAATTCCAGAATGATGACTGACATTGATATTTATTTTAGACAATCCTTAATCAACACTATTTTTCAATAGATGATTAAACAATATCATTTATTTGCAAGTATTTTGGAACAAAGAATTGGAATATCCCACAGTAACTTATCAATGCTTGAACATCTTAAAGCATATTACTGCTTTTCTTATGATTTTAAGATGAACATAATTGAACAGCAAAAATATGTTCATTGGACACTTCTCTGAGCAGTTAAAAAGGCTGACAGTGAACTTCATGATGCTGGAAGCATGAAATAATGGGGGTGGGACCGTGAGAAGATAACTATGTACGTTATATGAGAGATGCTTGCATCATAGCCATCTGAATTTTGTTTAAGTTTCCTAGTATTGTTTTGGGAAGAGATACAGTTGAGAGATGTGAATGGTTTTGAATCACTTACCAATGACATAGATGAAGAACTATGAGTTTACTGAGAATGGATGAACCAGAAGAGATGAAAAGACATTAAAGACCAGGATATACAGTCTCAGGTTGATATTTTTGTACTTGTGTCAGAAGCACCAAGACACTTCCAGGTTGAAAGGATAGCCCGTGACATCACTCTTGCTCAGTTGGAGGCTCCTTTCATGTCCCTGGCAGGAGCTGGAGGGAAGGATGAAAGCTCAGCCCTGTCCCAGAGCTGATCTTGGGTCTCAAACACCAACTGACTAACCTCCTGTCCAATGGTCCCAACCACTCAAGTTATCATACTCCTCTTGGCTTTATGACATATATTTACTCTCAACTTTTAATATTTATATGTACTTTGTCTCTTTTTTTTCTTTTCCTTTATTCTGCATAGCAGGAATCATGATAATAACAACAATAGCAACAAGTACTACTACTACCATACTACAACCACCAGGTCTGGATTGCAAAATAAAAACAGTCACTAAGTGACAGCAAAGTGTTAGGTCCTTATGTACCTGGGTACCACCTAATGGTCACCCTGATTTGTGCAGCTTATCTTTGGTAATTGTAAAGACTTTTTTTTGTAATGATGGGGAAGAGTGGGAGAGTTAAGGCTTTATTTATAAACTATAGGGGGAAAAATAAATGGAACAAGAAAGAAAAAGGAAAAAAAGAAGGCCGTACAACACTACATATATACAAGTGTGTTTTTCATATACATACATACACACTCTATAATGAATTGAGTATAATTGGCTAGAAAAGCCGCATCAAAGCAAAACCAATAAAATCATAAGACAATATCACAAAGCTGAGATGTATTTTCATTGCCATTGACAACATTTTCACTAGCATTATTGATGAGTGGGCAACCACAGATTTTATTTGGGTTTTTTTCCCCTGCAAATGCTTCAGGGTGTTCTGAAATTGGTTGTTTCCTTAATGAATGCAGCATGGGTTGAACAGAGAGAAACAGGCTGTACTCCAGTCAAGGACCCATTATGACCAGTGGGATTTCTAAAGTTCATGTTAATTACTGCCCCATGGACTGATAAAGTATTTGGTGGAAACTTATGTATGTTTGCTTTCTGTATATGTATCTGTTTTCTTTGCTTGAAGAATAGAGTAGTTTATTATTGGCAAACAATTTCAAAACAATTTCCATAATGATGGTGTTCAGTGACATTTAGCAGTTGTGTTCCCAAAGTCAGGCATGTGTCTTTAATTCACAAAAGTAGAATCAGATACAGAAGAATTTAACAAAGTGTTATATATGCTATAGATTACATTTCTAGATCCTGAAATTCTGGATCATAACATCTCTTTTAACCAGAATAATGTTTTAGAGATTACTAAAAAACATTTGCCTACATGACAAAACGCCTAACATAGACATATGGACATTTTAAATTAGTTTTTCATTTTTCACATTATGGCAATGTACAAATTGGTTGACATGCAATTCAGATGAGATTATTTCAAGGAGAAGTATACTGCAACAAATAAATAATTTTTAGAAGTTGGGGGGGTCATTGGAAGCAGAGAATATAGCTCTCAACCATATTTCTGGCCAGCAACTTCTATGACTTTAGCAGCAAAATAATGCCCTAATTAACAGGTAAGAGCAGAGGCAACTCTCAGGAAGGCAGGAGGCAAGAAAAGGCGTATCTTGTATTTCTTACAGCAGGCATCTATCCATCCCACTGGCACTCCAGTCATAAAGACAACCACTTCTCCAGACAATGCCCATGAGACAAATCCACTGGAGATTATACAGCAGATTCTTAGGAATCTAAGTTTGAGAGGACAATGAGGATGGGATACACAGAGGAGGGCCAGTTACCTGTGCCTATTATGATATAACCTGGTTTTTCACATTCAGTGAGCTTGGGCATCTTCCTCAAAGTATTCTAAGAAACATTGATCTTTTTCTATTTGTCTGGTGCAAATTATGTAGGACTGCACTAGCTGGGCTGTTAAATCTGGGTGACAAATAGACAATAGCCCAGAGATACAGAAAACTCCAATTCTTTGCTACCATCTCATAAATTTTGCAGCTCAGGTGTGGTTACATTATAAACATTGCTGCCCAGCCCACACCTAACAAATATAGCATTCAAATGTTCTAAGTAGAGAGTACTGGACAGCCACAGCAATGACAGCCTTAGAGGATGTAGGTATTACAAATAACCTATTAAAGTGAATGCCTGCCCTGTTATGTTAATGCCTGCAAAATGTCATAAGCTGTTTTCAAACTCTGGACTTTTAACTTTGTCCATCCTGCTCGGCCCTTTCTTTATGCATTTGTGCAGATACAGCACATTGGGTACTTATGTGTCTGCTCTACTATGATCTATCTCCTTTAATTCTGCATTGTTTTAATTCCAACTCTGTCATAAGACTTGAAGGTCCCAGACCAGCCAGCCCAACCTTTAAGGAAATAAAAGACTGTAAAAGTTCAAACAGAAATGTAAATAAATTCAACAATGGCTAGTCCCTGGCATTGTCTCACAGTACACACACATACAAACTCCCTACTGTGTTTATTTCCCTCCTCATCTCCTCCTTCCCTATGGCCAGGAACTCACTGGCTTGAAAGCTGAGAGCCGTGGGACAGTCTGGCTCCAGATGGATCATTTGCTTAAGTTGACCATAAAATTGTCTCTGTTTCAAAGGACGCCATTGTGTCGCTGGAGGCAGCCGAGCCCATTCCAGCTGTTTGGCAAGGGGATGGAAAGGCCATGTGAGATGCCAAGGCAGACCTCCCCAGAGAGTAACCATGCTTCAAATTCCTCCTTGAAGCCTGTGGCATGGATATGTCCTCTGAAAAGAACAATTGGTATTACCGCAGGCTGAGAAAGAGCTCTTACTGCTTTGATAGGATAATCATTTGAATAATTCCTTCATTCCTGTAGCCAGCTTTGCTCTACAAGGAAGGCTCTGGAAAGATGCTGAGGCCTCCCAGCTTCCTTGGTTGGTGGTTTGGGGCTCAGTCTGTCTGCAGCCAGCCCGGGCTCTGACCAGAAATGGCTTCCACCATTTGAAGAGAAGGATAAAGGGTTATTATAGTCAGCACTGAGGTGGTCTAGGCTAAATAAGGTAGTGGATGATTCTGCCAGTTTGCTCTACTAAAAGAAAGCAAACAAACCAAGACAGAGTTCCTACATAAAAGTTGCTGTGGTCTTGCATACTTCTTTTTATTTTCATCTATTATGTTCTTAAAGAACTTGGTTTTGCTTTCATAATGGGTTTGAAAATGGTAGGCTTATCCCATCTTTAGAGGCATTGTGGTTTTCTGTTACTCTGGTCCTGTTCTGCCTCCCAAGTAGATCCTGTCCTAGTGAAGTAAGCATAGCTCACACAGCTACTTTTTTTCTTGGCTACCTAGCCTTTCACAACTTTTTTTTAGGAGCAGGACTGAATTCCTCCTTGGTAGGATGCTGCCATCTGTTTACATTAGTAAGGTGAAGCAGGAAAATATATATATATATATATATATATTTGAAAATTGTATTCTTTTAAGTTTGTAGCTTATGGGAGCAAACCTTCCATGGAAATAGGGTGTACTGTGAATCACCTTTTTTATAAATAAAATGAACTGAACAAAAATCATGTAGATTTTTGAGTTGGTTTATGTATATAAGACTCTCTCTCTAGGGCAGTCTTTCCAAACTCTAGCAACAAGAGCATTTTACTTTCATCTGGTATCTAGGGATTAAGCCTAAACAACAGATTAATCCATACTTTAATCTCAACTATAATTTAACACTGCTGATAAACCTAAAAATTTTTTCTAGATGACTAGGAATTCTGCTACAATAGGTGGTACTCTAAAAATCTCTCGCAGTTCAGAGCTTTATTAACCTTCACACATACCTGCTATCAAATAAAAAAATAGGTTATTTCAATGTCTATAGAGATGCTGAGTCATCCAGGTCATGGCTGTCCCAAAGGTACTTTTTCAGGAGGCAACTGGACTTTCTTGTTTTTTTCTTTTGAAGACATTTCACTTCTCATCCAAGAAGTTCCTTCAGCTCTGGCAGGATTGTGGGAAATGGAAGGATTTATATTCCTTGCAGACAGCTAGACTTTTGCATCCTTTTAGAGAGTAATTGAAGCACTTGGAGGTTTATCTATGTCCTCACAAATAAATAAAAGAAACTGGACAGAACTGGTAGAATCCCCCCCTGCCCTCCCCCCCAAATTCCTTGAAGCAGGGCACCAGTTCTTAGTTCAGCTCTTCAGTCAAATCTGTGAAGGTACCTGCAGGAGCAAGATACTGATCTGGAAATCTTGCTTCATCTAAAGCAGTGGTGTGTTCAGCAGAGCTATTGGGCATGTTAGGTTTAAATGTACAATTCTAAGAGAGGTCCTTCTTCAGTCTTTCCTCAAACACAACAGGAAAATTAAGCCTTACAATAAAAGTTAATAGATTGATATCGAATACAATATAAAATATATAACCATTGGATTATTTATAAGATTAAATCATAATGAAATTTAGAACATTTCATATAAAATGATGGGAAAATAGTTTAGTCAAATGAATGTTTAAGAATTGATATTATATAAGCACAAGCTAGATTGGTAAGGTGAGAATTTATATAACTTGTGAGTAATGGTTAAAAAAAGGATAGCACAAAAGTTGTAACCAACTGATACACTGTATGTATATAATCGAAAGAGGGTTTTATGTGTTTATGTTTTGTTTGTATGTTTGTTGTAAAAAATAAAAATTTTGTTAAAAAAAACACAACAGGAAAATTGATTATTCAGCAACAAGGCTGATTACAGATGTGTTTTTTGACCAGTCCCATCCCTTGGATAAGAAGCTTATGTTGGTGGTTATATATTAATAAAGTAGCAGGCACTTAAACTGAATACTATTCCTTGTATTGTGGGCACCCCCTTTACCTGGCAGAAAAGGCAAGCTAATGTTCATTCAATGGTAATTTGCAGTGATTTTGCTGCCTTTCCTCCAATCGTTAAGTCATTCCTTCTAGTGTCCATATTTAAGGCTAACAGCTAGGTTACAACAATTCTGATACAAAGTTATTTTCTATATGTCTTTGCTCTCATCAAGGAGCTCTCTAGATTCTAAAAGCCCAGATTTGTTAGACCTACCTAAAAGAATAGAAGAGGCATCTGACCAATATAAACAGATGTTGAAATTGTGTGAGATTCTTGTATGATTTGAATGAAATTATGCAAAATTTTATATGGTTTTGATGATCATGTGCTAGTTAGTAATGGTATGTAGGATTTACCAACATGGTCATCTCCAGAAAAAAAAAAATCCAAGGAAGGTTCTTGACTTAAACTCAAATCAGAGTACTTAAATGGGCAGAAGCAATAAAAAAACCAAATTTATTATCTTTTATGCTCCATCACTAGATGGCAGCAAGAATACCATTTTCTGAAATAAAAACCAATATTTCTCATTCTGAGATACTAAAGTGGATTTGCCTGGTTTTCACAGTGTATGATGTGATTGTGACTGAAGATGGCGAATGTAGCAAACACATGCCTTTGACTGCCTCTTCCAAAAGTTGTTTGCTTTGTCATGTATTGAAGGAATTTTATTAATTTGGTACCTTGATAGTCAATTGTAGAGGAAAAATTACTGATGAACAATTAACTGCCTGCATTCTCAAATCATGAAAACCAAAATGTGTCTTGCTACCTTCCTCCCATCTGTTCAAATGTTATTAGTGTTATTGTGAGTATTTATTGCTGCAGCGTTTTATGGCTTTTAATGTTTATAAGCTGCCAGAGATGCCTCGAGATGAGATGGGTGGCAAATAAATCTAATGAATCAATAAAATGAAATTTTTACAGATAAAAGTTGATCTATAGATCCATCTATCACCTTAATTACTTTCCCTATTTCTGGAGTCAACCATTCCGTCTTTCATGAACTCCATAGTTCTTGACTTTCTCTGCATAATGATGGCCTACTGGAACTGGCCTTCCAAGTAATACACTCAAGCTGAGGATTATTTTTCAATTGCATGACTTTTGAAAAAAGGTGAGAGGCATCAGCTCCTGGAGTTCAAATGTAGCTAGGCATAGTGTTTATGTTTTTTCTTTATCAATAAATGTTCAACTTCTTTGCCATTTGTCTGGAAAAAGTAAATTTTGCAAGAGGGCAACTGAACATCACTAGCTATTTTATTCTTCCTGACTCTCTTTCATGGTATAGGAGACCTCATCTTTTGATATCTTGCATGCTTATGCTAATTTGTTGCTGCTTCAAGTTGACAAGTTAACATGGACTATGTATTGTGGTTTGCAGGCAGCCTGTTCCCAATATGTGTCTGCACAGAGCTGCTAGAAGGTGAGAGCAGCTGAAGCAGAAGGGGCGATTCAGGAGTAAGGCTGGGAGGTGATTGCCCCTCCCATAAGGGATAAAAGTCAGGCCTCAGTGATGAACCGTTCAGTAATCTCTGAGTCCTTGTTGAAGCTCTGGTTAGTTTTTTTCTAGGTTTCTGGGTTGGTTTATGTTTGCCTTAATTGAACTTCTGTTCCTTGGCAGCATTTGAACAGCATTTGACATTTGAAAAGCATGCTCTTATCTGGAGGAACTGTGTATAATGAGTTTTGGCTGGGAATGAAAGCAATTCCCAGCATCACATTAAAAAGTTTTACTTTAAATTCAGTTTGTGTTTTATTAGGTTTGACAAACCCTGCGTCAGAACACTATAGCAGGTATTGTAGATACTTGTGGTAAGTTGCTCTTGTTTTGTTTGGCTTTGTTCAGTCTCCAGAAGTACATGCAAGTCATCAACATGGCTAACTTCTAAAATGAGAAGCAAATTCTTGATTGGTACAATATTTCCTGTTTGTGTAAGAATGAAACTTATCATTAACCAGTGTGAAGAGACAACATCCAACAACCTCCACACACAAAATAGACAGAAATTCTGATATTCTATACTGAAAACCAAATTCCCTTTAAGAATGAGAGTGCCTATATTAATTAGTACACTTATAGATTACTGTCAAACATTCATTGTTGCATTTTCAGGTTTTGTGCAAGACATGGTTCCAACAGAAGCACTGAAATAAAAATTCAGAGAGGCACACTACTTCCCAGATGTTCCCCTATGACAACTAGCAAAAACCAAGTATTATGTCCCCACTTATGTTGAATTAGTCTAGTTTCATGAAGCTTTTGGAGATATTTCCCCATTGACAAAACTCGTGCCTGGATTTGTTTTTAATAAGCTATTCATAATGTAGGAAGAAACCCAAATATATAGACATTTTATGATTCTTAGACATTGGGAATGACAGCACAATATTTGTTTATTTGTATCCTGCCTCCTTTGTTATTGTACAAATAACTCAAAGTGGTGAACATATCCAACACACCTTACTCTTCCTATTTTTCCCACAACAATAAATAACCCTGTGAGGTGGATTGACTTGAGAGACAGTGACTGGCACAAAGTCACCAGGCTGACTTTCGTGGCGAAGATGGAACTTGAACTCACACTCTCCCACTTTTTTTCTAGCCTGGTACCTTAACCAACAGACCAAACTGGCTCTCATAATAATTCTCACTAGGCAATCTTATTTCTTCCTCTAAGAATGGCAGAATCCTAAAAGATGATGCTTGGCATGTGGAACTAATTAAAGGACATACTTTACACTATCCTACTAGTTAATTGTTGGAGCAGTAATTGCCGCATGGAATGATTGGTCTAATTCTCAGCCTTTTGAATTTGGCAGAAGTGAAGATGATCACAGGACCACAAGCAGTGGTGGAAGAGCTCTCTTTAAAATAAAAAAGTGGTTTAGGGCCAAAGTGCTGGATCCAAATATGGTGTAAAATTAATGCCGAGGGATATCGATGGGCTATGCACCATTTAAAGGCTGCAAGAATTTTATTTTAGAATGCAGTTATTCATTCATACCTATTCCTGATTTTTGTGATCCTTTTCCGACTTAAACTTCAATATATCCTAACACAGTCCTTTACATCTCTGTAAATGTAACTTCCAACCCCCCATCTGATGAAACCTGAATGCTGCCCCTTGCTATTTCATATGATTTGGAATTAAAAAAAGAATATACTTTGTCCAAGGCAAGAGATGAAAACCCTGACTGCTTAAAAATTGCTTGGAGATCTTGTTCTCTGCCAGAACTCTAGCATACAAGGCAAAATCTTTAGCATGCAACTTTCTGGCGAGTGCCTGCACCACTGTTTTCATATGACCCTTTCCCCGGTATTCAGGAAGAGTGTAGCCATGGGTCAGACAACCAAGGGCATCACTTAGGCTCCAGGCAACCAGTTGCCCTTTATGACCTAGGAGGCAAGCATTTGGGAAGTCTTCAATCAGGCTCCTAAGGTAGTGCAAGCTCCGATCATTGCTTCCAAATTCATAGGTATCATTGAGTAAGGCTGCATGAGATGGGTTGAGCATCCCCAAGTGGAAGGGGTCACTTCTGAGCCTGAAAGGAAAGAGCAGATGGTAGTGATGGTGGAACAAAAGGAGAGCATCCCACCCTGTTTGAAAAATAAGCTTTGCTCACACCTAGCAAAGCTAAAAGCCTGGGAGGGAAAACCATCAAGGGAAACCATGATCTCAGAGTTACCAGTCGTGGAAAAACACAAATCCCGGATTGTCTGAAATATCTCCTTAACACCCCTTTGAAACTGCTGCAGTCAAATTTAGGATCTTTTTTGTGTGCTTTATTTTAAATCTCCTTAATATTCCCAAAGCCACTTTTTTGGAGGTGGGGGAAGCCAATGAAGCAGTTACGTTCAGGGAATTCTTTCAACTCTCTGTTAACTGTTGTTCATCCCACATCTTACAAGTTAGCAACAAAACAGGGACCTTATCTGTAAACCTGTCTCATTTTTACAAGTAGGAGAAACAACATATTCCTAGTTTTCTACAGAGGATAGAGTTAGTTGTAGAAGAACTAGAGGCCCTTGATTTCATGACTGAATTCCAGATAATTACATGGAATCAAATTAACAGATCGCCAAAACAGTTCTCTTAGAAAGAGAGTACCATCACTCACTGGTTCTGACATAGTGTGGCTGCATCTGGGTGCAGCGCTGCCTGGTAGAAATGGGGCTCCATGTGGACACTTCTAGCTTCTGCCATGACTTTCACAGCCTGATAGAGTCCATCTTGGAGACCTACATAGAATAGAATGGAAGTGACACAAGAAAGAAGCCTGTGGTTTGGAGTGAAACCTTATCTTCTCTCTGCTCCTAATACTCTGCAACTGAGTGGCACAGAGACATTCCCCAGCCACAGGGAAATGGTGGTGATGGCTGGAATGGAGTGTTGCACAAGCTTATAGATTTATCTTCCTTTGCTAGAGGCATATAGAATAAAATGGACACTGCTCTAGCACACCAGGATGAATGTCACCCATCATAACAAACTCTGGGATTGAATTATCTGGCATAAAATAGCAGAGCACAAGGATTTTTCATGATACCAACTTCTCCTGAGTTTAAAGACCAAAATGGCAGTCATACTATATGTGGCAGCCAAAAGGAAGATGACGTATCCAGGGTTACTAATTCTATGCTTCATTTGATCTTCTCCTATATTATGTAGTTACAAAAATATGACATTGGTGTAAAGAACACCAAGAATAGGTGTTATATTTCTCATGAGGCAATATGACTGCTGTTTTGATTGGTAGAATGCCTTTATATTGATTTTTGCAAAAATTAAGAAATTAGGCAATTTCTAATCTGTTCAATTTCTCAACTGATACTTGAGAAGATTATCTAAAAATTCTGCTTGCACTGACACAATTATTCCCTAATTCCAGCAGGCAGCTTCAAGGTTCGATAGGATATAAACCAAAATGTAAAGAAATCTGAATTTTTTTCTTGCGTGCCCTGTTTACAGATTTATTGCAAAGTTAATCTCAATTTAGGATTGTTTTAAATAATAACAGGGTATTTCCTAAGCCATATACTTAATTGTTCATATTGTGTGTGTGTTACTCTATGTGTGCATGCGTGCATATGTCTTTGTATAAACAGGGAGAGAGAGAGGAATATATATATATATACATATGTATGTATGTATGTATGTATGTGTATATATATATATATGTATGTATGTATGTATGTATGTATGTTATGTTTGTAGTATGTGTGTATATATATATATTATATATATGTGCTGTTTAGCTTCCTTCGGGCTATTATCCCACGTCTTTGTAGTTACTGTTATAAGTTGTAGCTCATTGTAGTTCTGTTAAAGTTGCGAGCAACGTTTTCAGCAGAATCTTCATCTGCCATCAATCAGGCTTCTTTGTATGGAAGTGTGTCTCACAGCTTCCTCTTGTTGTTCAAATTTGAGGCTGTCTATTCCTGCATTGGCCTTATTAACTGGGTCTGTGTTCATTGACTTGAGCAGATTTGAGTTGATTGGTTGTTTGGTCTGGTTTCTTACTGTCTTGTTTTGGTGCTCTGAATTGGCTGGCAGCACTCCTGTTCTTGTGTGTTGGAGGCTATTCAAATGCAATGCTTGGCTTCGTGTGAAAGGAACGGATTCTGCTCTCTTACAATCAGAAGCAAGCTTGAGGGTTTCAACCTGGGCTGCCTGCGTTTGGGGGGGTTTTGAGATTGGCATGGCCATCAGTGAGGGAGTTCTGTCCTGTGCTCAGTTGTTCTTGTCTTGGTTTGTGGTGTGGAAGAATACTTTTCTATTTGAGAAGTGCAGGCTTCAATTCATGATTGACCAGCTCCTGCTGGAATCATCTCTTCTATTCATGCTGTCAGGTCTTTTTCAATTCTCTATGGTCTTCTCTGATGATTTCTGTGGCTGTGTGTTTTCTATAGTGGCTAGGGTTTTGGTGCCATTCGAATGTTGATGTTGTGACTGGTGGTTTTCATATGTGTTGGACTAGTGGAGGAGGTGTGTTCCAGCTTTTTTACTGCATTTTTGTGGTTCATCCAGGCGGGTACTATTCTTCTATTTGGTCTGTCCAATGTATGTGGCTGGGCATGATGTACAGGGAATTTTCGGATATTGCTGGTTTTCCAGGTCAATTTTTCTTTTTTGGGGTTCCTCAGGATGACTTGCTATTTTTTTGTCTGTTCTTGAAGCAGTCTTGATGTGATGCCTGTGTGAGTATCTTACTGATTTTATCTTAGTACCTCTTATGTAGGGCAAGGGACAGCTGTTCCATAGGTTTTGGTCTTCTGGGTCTCTGTTTATGATCTTGGTGTGTTTTTGTGGATCAAAGCTTGGTGATTTTGTTTTTTGTGGAAGCCATTGGCTGTCATTACTTCAGTCAGGTGCAAGTTCAGTCTTTATATGTGGTCTTATCTGCCACAGGTGTTTGGTTCTTCTGGTAATAGTGTCTTCGCCACAGAATCTTATCTGTGCTGGTGCGGTGGTGATGGGAGTTGGGGCGTATGGGATGGTAGCGGTTGGTGTGTGTTCTTCTGGTATAATGGTGTGTCCTAGTGTGCCACTGTTCTTTTGTAGATTAGTACATCTTAGGAATGTAGTTGTTTTTTATTTCCATTTCCATGGTGAACTATGATTTGGGGGTGTGGTGCTGTTTAGGCTGTGTTAGAAATTGGTTAGGTTTTCTTTTCCTGATTGGTTCCTTAATAGATAACAGCTTCGTCCTAATAGATTAACGTCCGTCCTTTTCACACAAGAGCCAAGTGCCACTTCAAGCCTCCAATTCAGAGAGACAGAGTGTTCGCCAGCCAATCAAAAGCTACAAAACAGAAGAAGAAACCAGAGAGACAAGAAAACTAGAAAAACCCCTGAAACATATCTTTAACAACAAAACTCACAGTCCATATGAACACCAGCAACCAAGACTCCCAATCTAATCATGGATAGGCTAGCTCAAAGAATCTAAAAAACCAACGGCTATGAGACCTGACGCCGACATACAAACTCCAATACAGGAAGCCTGATGATGGCAGATTGTAGATATAACTGCTGAAAAACATAGCTACAACACTTTAAAAGCACTACAATGATGATAGGCATAACTACCAAAGGAATGCTCGAACCTCGACACAACACACACACACACATACACACACCATATTATATTATACCACACACATACACCATACATATGTATGTTTTATCTTTATATGTAATAAATATTTGTGAGAGCTTTATTTATTTATTTTATAAACCATGTTGAGACTGCCCAATTTCTTCAACAAATCTGGAATTGATGTTACAAATAATAAAGAAAGAACACCTGAAAAACACTCATCTTAACCCTCAACAAAACTAAGCTAACCTAAATCCAGGGCTCCACAATTACCCTTTCCCAAGTGTTTGGGGGAACAACCAGTCATTACTTGGCCCACTTTTCCAAAACTCTCCTAAGGTTTGGAAAAGAAAATTGACGAAGAGCCCATGGCCCTTGCCTTGCAGGCTGGCAGGCTTTGTCCCAGTCTACGGGCATCTTTGTTTCCCAGGAGGCGTTCTGGCAGGCATCTTCGTTACCCGATAAAAAGCAGTATGCAGTTGGAGATAATACATCCATCTTGTTCCTTAACCCTGAGAAAGTGAGCAGTGGGAATATGAACAGATTGGCTTGAGACCATGCGGAAGAAGCTGATGAGGCAGGCTCACTTGGAAGAGGGATATAGACACAGGAGGCAAGAGAACTGTTATAGCATCTTCCGAAGGGTCCTCCTGAATGGCTACTGTGCCCAGATACAGGTTGGGTTTTTCCTCGCCATTTTTTTTGCCAGGAGGCGTGGGGGAAACCTATCAATCTTTCTGCTGTAATTTCCTAACCTCCTTGCGTGGTCGGGTAGAACAAGCTTTTTAATTCTGGCCAGAGTCCACCACGACTTCGTGTTGAGTGGGTTTCCACGGTTGATGTGCATCAGCTGCCCCACAGACTTAAATTAAAAAGAGGGTCAGGCAGTCCTAGTGTAGGAGAGATTCTGCTTTTCCCTCTCATGTCATTCAGTCAAAAGGTTGGTGGAGGGTGGATCTTGGGGCAGAAGTGAAGCAATCTCTGATTTGGCTTGATTGCTACACAAACCACCCAAAAGTCTTCTAAGGGCAAACGGTGAGATGGGTGAAGCTGAAAAGGAATTTGCTCTGTCAGTGAAAGCCATCTCTGATTTGGCTGATTCAGTCTGTTGAGAGCCAAATTGCTTGATAGGTCAGTTGGTAAGAATTCACTGTCTCATTGAAAGCCAGGTGATTTTTTGGATTTTCCTGTGGCAGATAGAAATTATCTTGCAAAAGAAAGATTCTCTAGTTTGCCTGTTCAGGTAGACGATTATTGGCTTTTTGTTTGCAGAATGTATGAAAAGATAAAGTAAGACCTTGGGTGGGCAATCAAAACATTATTATGGATTTAGAAAAATTTAACAAGGTCAGTTTTCTTCCAAATTCTCAGCAAATGGGGAAGCACAAGCTCTTAAATTTACAACCAGAGAGAAGAGGAGCATTAACAAGGGATTTACCAGCAAGTGTTTCGGGGAAGGCCCTTTCGCAACACATGCTTCTCCAGCAGCTGCCAGTTTGGAAAGAGCAGTCAGGATCAGCATGGGCTGGCCAGGTCGAGGGTGCCCCGCAGGCCCACCAAAGGCGTCTTTTGGCGAAGCAAAACTGGAAGGAGAAAGAAGCAAAACTTCATCAATTTCTGATGAACCACCTTCCTTCTGCCTGCTGGAGAACCAAAAGTTGATGAAATGGTCCCTCTGTCAGCGACGCAAATTCTCACCAAAAAAGTCTTCTGATCAACTATGGGTTGAATGCACTTAATCAACAGAATTACGCACTGTTTCACTGGAAAGGATTCTCACTTTGGTTAAAAAATGATCATCCCGCATGTGAAAGCCTTCCAATATTTATAGCTTAAATTCCCTTTAATCATTCCCATAGGTAAATGTTTTCCAGATTCCTTGCCAGCCTAAAGGTTGTCTTTGAACTATCTCTCATTTCTCTCTCCTCCTTTTAAAAAAAAACCAAAAAATTGGAACAGAATCTCAGAGTGCAAGCCTGTCCCTGCGGAATATATGGGACAATTTCATTCCTCTGAGTTGGGCACATTGATTCCTTTTCTTAGGCGGCCCCATCCTCTATTGGCTTTTCTGGGTGTTGCATCCCAGTGTTTGCTTGGTGTCCAGCCACGTTGTCTGTTTGGTAACCCTAGATCCTTCTCACGAGCTCTCTGTCATGGCAACTTCTTTCAATCCTCTGCCTATGCATTTCATTTTTCCTCATCAGAAGATAGGACTTGGCATTTGTCAATTGATGAATAACAATCCGCTTAGATTTGACAGGGTTTCAGCTTTTACCATGTAATATTGAATCAGGTGTTTTGCCCCTGTGATTAGCTATTAAACCACCTCCTTGTTCATTGTCCTTAAAACGAATTGATGAACATCTCCCTCCTTCCCTCCTCTTGCAACCTTCCTCCTTGATTGATCCATTTGTTAACTAGGGCTCTGTGAACCATCTGGCACTCCTTGCTTTTGACAAATCTTTAGTGGTCTATAAATTTCCTGACTCCTCTGTCTTTTGCTCCTTCAATACTCACTTTGCTATTCCAGCATCTTCCAGGTTTTCTGGTTTGCAGTTATGGGATTTCTTTGGTCAGCTCCTTTCAACCCTGGGATAGTATGCTGTCCATTTTTAAAAGGCTCCATTTACATTTACTTTCCTGAAGTCTAACATCAGTTTCTCATCACTTATAATGTAATTTGATTACATTATATGTTTTCATGTATTTTGTACTAAATTGGTGCAACAGTAGCTAAGAAGGTTTTCAGTGTAAGATTTTTCTAAAAAAAAGGCTGCAATGAAACTTCAGTGAAACTGTGATGCTTTCTTGCAAAAGGACATACCTGGCTGAGAGGAGGAAGAGGGAGGCAGAGGAGAAGGTAGACTTCAATTATGAATGGATTCGGAGGGCACATGACTTGGTTATCGAGTCAATTAATCTTTTTATTCCTAAAAAATGAACCATTAACAGGATGGTACCTTTGTCCTCTGTGCTGGAAGCCCAGAAATAAGAATAGGCACAATTGAGCTAGCAGATAGTTTTGCCTTGATTCAACCTCGTTAGAAACCAAAGAAAAATAGAGCTCAAACACGATAGCTTCTTTTTCTATGACTGACATTCACCAGCCATCTTTTCACTTAGCTTGTACAGTAGTTCTCAACCTACGACCACAACTGAGCCCAAAATTTATATTGCTATGTAAGACATTGGTTACGTGAGTTTTGTCCTATTTTACAACCTTTTTGCCATATTTGTTAAGCAAACCACTGCAGCTACTAAGTTAGTAAGATGGTTGTTAAGTGAATCTGGCTTCCCCATTGGCTTTGCTTAGGAGAAGATCGCAAAAGGTGATCGCATAATTCGGCACACCGCAACTGTCATAAGTAGCAGTCAGTTGGCAAGCATCTTAATTTTGATCCATGACTCTGCGATGCTGCAATGGTCGTACGTGTGAAAAACAGTCATAAGCCAGTTTTTTCTATGCCGTTCTAACTTTGAAAAGTCATTAAATGAACTGTGGTAAGTCAGGGACTAATTATCCAATTTTTTTACTATAATGTTTTTCTCAAGTGAGCGTGGCTAAGACTGAATCATAATTCAGAAAGACAGAAAGGCATTTTGAATAGCAATGTTTCATAATGAGTAATCATATCCGCGAATGAATTTGGCCCCAATCACTTCTCAGAATATGTGGCATCCAAGATGCACTCCTTGGTTCTCAGATATTCTTTTCATACATAATATATTAAGTTTAGGTTACAGGTGATTCCTTTCACCATATTTTGGGGATCAGGAAAACCTCTTGGACCAGTTTTCTTTTTTCTTTTTTAATTTTCTTTTTATTTTTAACAACAAACATAAACAAACAAAAACACAAAACAACAAAACCTTTCAGTTGTACAGTCTCTTGGTTGGTACATATTTCTTGTGTACAATATCAATAGTCTTTCCCTTTTAGATTTATATTCATATTAATCAGCTTTCTATGTCATGTTATATTACTATTACATCATCATTAGACTTTAATTGCAAATTCACATTGTCATTTTCGAGCAAATCTCAATTTTTACAAGTTCTAATTCATATTATAATTCCTTCCATAATAGTCAATTATAACATATCATTACTATTGTATTATATTTACGATTGTATTATATTTCTATTATAATATATTTCATTTTCCTATTTTTCTATCGAACCATTGACAAAATCAATCCCATGTTTTATAACATTCTTTTTCTTCTTGCTCTCTAATTGCCAATGTCAATCTACTCATCTCTGCACATTCCATTGTTTTCTTTATCACCTCCTATCGGAATTTTTTTCATTTTTCCAGTTTTGGGCAAATACAATTCTAGCTGCTGTTAAAACATTAATAATCAAATATATCAATTCTCTACGGTATCCTTCAGGTAAGATGCCCAATAAAAATATCTCTGGTTTCAAGTCTTGTATGCCATTTTGTCATTTTTTCCAGCCATATATGAATTTTAGTTCAGTATCTTTTCTTCCATGCACGTTGGACCAGTTTTCAAGATAAAAAAAAAAAAACAGCACACCTTTATTTAAAACAAATGTGATTGAGTGGAACATTTATTGTGATAATGTTAATTTATAACTAGAGAAGGGTGACTTAAGCATATTCCCTTAATGCATGTACATTGCCAGGTATTGTAGGGGATTTTGGTCTATGGCAGTGATGGCTAACCTTTTCGGCACAGAGTGCCAAAAGCACACATGTGCAAACATCCCCAAAGTTCAGTGCACATGCACACACGGACCTCATCCCCAGTGCATCCACTCTGGCCCTGTGCATACACGTGTGTCCCCGCACATGCACCCTGTGCATGTGCCTCCCCGATGCATGAACAGCAGACCTGAAGAGTAGCTGGTGGCAAAGCTGAGCTGGAGTGACGGCTTGTGTGCCCACAGAGAGAATTCTGCATGCCACCTGTGGCACACATGCCATAGGTTTGCCATCATGGATCTAGGGTCAGAAAATGTATTTTCTCCATTCATAGTATTACAAAGAAATATTATATTAATTAAATTTGTAACCTGCAGAGGAAGCAATTTGAAAGCAATAACTCTTGTCATCATTCTAGCTATTGGTCCACCTGCCATCAGTTCTTCTTGCTATGTGACCAGCTCTCATATGTATGCATGTATGTATATATGGTGTTCAGCTTTGTTCGGGTATTTTCCCACGTCATTATAGTTGTGTTTGCAAAGTTGTAGTAGATGAACACAGTACCAAAGCCTGATGATGGCAGATGAGATTCTGCCGAAACGTTGCTACAACTTTAAAAGCACGACTATAATGACATGGGAAAATACCCGAACAAACCTGAATACCATCTATCTATCTATCTATCTATCTATCTATCTATCTATCTATCTATCTATCTATCTATCTATCTATATCTATCTATATGCTGGTTCAGCTTCCTTCGGGCATTATCCCACTCATTGTAGTTGTGCTTTAAAGTTGTAGCAACGTTTCGGCAGAATTTCATCTGCAACCATCAGGCTTCGGTATGAGTTCGTCTGTGAGTCAGGTTATCACAAGCCCGTTTAAGTTTAAATTTGAGGCTAGTCTACTGTTGAGCTTTTTTCTTCATCCTGATTGGTTGGGAGTCTTGGTCTGTGTTTATTGGTTTGGAGTTTGCTTGATTGGTGTTTCTGGTTTCTTCTGTCTGTTGTGCTTTGATTGGCTTGGCAACACTGTGTTTCCTGTATTGGAGGCTTTCAGTGCAGCTTGACTTCGCGTGAAAAGGATGCCTATCATCTACTAGGAAGCTAGGTTTCATCTGGGTGCCTGGTTGGGGTGTGTTTGAGCTGGAGGTATCAGGGGGAGTCTGTTTGTGCCCAGGTGTTGCCTGCTTGTGGTGTGGAGATCTTTCTGTTTGAGAAGTGCAAGGCTTCAACTTTAACGTTGCTCACCCCATTCCCCGTTGCTACAACATTGCTACAACTTTAAAAGCACAACTACAATGACTGGATAATACCCGAAGGAAGCTGAACAGGCATACATGTAAGTACCCGCAAAACTTAAGAATATATATACTATATATATATATATATATATATATATATATATATATATATATATATATATATATATTAATATTATATATATATATGTTTTTTAGCTCTCGCGGGTACTTACATTTGTGCTGTTTAGCTTCCTTCGGGTATTATCCACGTCATTGTAGTTCTGTTAAAGTTGTAGCTCATTGTAGTTCTGTTAAAGTTGTAGCAACGTTTCAGCAGAATCCCCATCTGCCATCATCAGGCTTCTGAATGGAAGTGTGTCTCACAGTTCTGCTGTTTCAAATTTGAGGCTGGTCTATTCTGATTGGCTATTAACCTGGGTCTGTGTTCATGGACTTGGAGTTTGATTGATTGGTGTTTCTGGTTTCTTCTGTCGTTTTGTGGCTTTTGATTGGCTGGCAGCACTCTGTTCTTGTGTTGGAGGCTTTCAATGCTGCTTGCTTCGTGTGAAAGGACGGCTGCTCTTCATCAGCAAGCTGGGTTTCACCTGGGTGCCTGGTGGGGGGGTGTTTTGATTGGAGGGATCAGAGGGAGTCTGTCTGTGCTCAGGTGTGGGGGTGTTTGAGTTGGAGGCATCAGAGGGAGTCTGTCTGTGCTCAGGTGTTTGTCTGTTTTGTGGTGTGGAGATCTTTCTATTGAGAGTGCAGGCTTCCAAATGATTGACCAATCCTGCTGGAATCATTCTTCTAATTCATGCTGTCAGGTCTTTTTCAATCTCTATGGCTTCTCTGATGATTCTGTGGCTGGGGTTTTTCTATAGTGGGCTAGGGTTTTGGTGCCATTGAAGTTGAATGTTGTGACCTGTGGTTTTCATGTGTTGGACTAGTGAGGAGGTGTGTTCCAGCTTTTTTACTGCATTTTTTGTGTTCATCTAGGCGGGTACTTATTCTTCTATTGGTCTGTCCAATGTATGTGGCCGGCATGAGTACAGGGAATTTCGTATATGCCTTGGTTTTCCAGGTCATTTTGTCTTTGGGGTTCCTCAGGATGGCTGCTATTTTTTTTTGTCTGTTTTGAAGGCAGTCTTGATGTGATGCCTGTGTAGTATCTTACTGATTTTATCTGTAGTACTCTTGTAGGGCAGGACAGCTGTTCCATAGGTCTGTTGGTCTTCTAGGTCTCTGTTATGTTTTGGTGTGTTTTGTGGATCAAGCTGGTGATTTTGTTTTTGTGGAAGCCATTGGCTGTCAATACTTCAGTCAGGGTGCATAGTTCAGTCTTTATATGTGTCTTATCTGCCAGGCGTTTGGTTCTGGTAATTAGTGTCTTCGCCACAGAATTTATCTGTGCTGGGTGGTGGTGGAATTGGGCGTTGAGTAGCGGTTGGTGTGTGTTTTCTTGGTATATGGTGTGTCCAGGTGCCATCTGTTTCTTTTGTAGATTTAACAGAACTACAATGAGCTACAACTTTAACAGAACTACACAATGACGTGGGATAATACCCGAAGGAAGCTAAAACAGCACAAATATATATATATATATATATATATATATATATATTATATATATATATACACACACATATGTGCTGTTTAGCTTCCTTCGGGTATTATCCCCGTCATTGTAGTTCTGTTAAAGTTGAGCTCATTGTAGTTCTGTTAAAGTTGTAGCAACGTTTTCAGCAGAATCTCATCTGCCATCATCAGGCTTCTAATGGAAGTGGTGTCTCAGCAGTTCCTCTGTTTCAAATTTTGAGGCTGGTCTATTTCTGATTGGCTATTAACCTGGGTCTGTGTTCATTGGACTTGGAGTTTGATTGATTGGTGTTTCTGGTTTCTTTGTCTGTTTTGTGGCTTTGATTGGCTGCAAGCACTCTGTTCTTGTGTTGGAGGCTTTCAATGCGCTTGGCTTCGTGTGAAAGGACGGCTGCTCTTCATCAGCAAGCTGGGTTTCACCTGGGTGGCCTGTGGGGAGGGTGTTTGAGTTGGAGGCATCAGAGGGAGTCTGTCTGTGCTCAGGTGTTTGTCTGTTTGTGGTGTGGAGATCTTTCTATTTGAGAGTCAAGGCTTCCAAATGATTGACAGTCTGCTGGAATCATCTCTTCTTATTCATGCTGTCAGGTCTTTTTTCAATCTCTATGGCTTCTCTGATGATTCTGTGGCTGGGGTTTTCTATAGTGGCTAGGGCTTTGGTGCCATTGAAGTTGATGCTGTGACCTGTGGTTTTCATGTGTTGGACTAGTGAGGGAGGTGTGTTCCAGCTTTTTTACTGCAGTTTTTGTGTTCATCTAGGCGGGTACTTATTCTTCTATTGGTCTGTCCAATGTATGTGGCCGGCATGATGTACAGGGAATTTCGTATATGCCTTGGTTTTCCAGGTCAATTTTGTCTTTGGGGTTCCTCAGGATTGGCTGCTATTTTTTTGTAGTTATGTTAAAGTTGTAGCAACGTTTCAGCAGAATCTCATCTGCCATCCTCAGGCTTCTGTATGGAAGTGTGTCTCACAGTTCCTGGTTTCAAATTTGAGGCTGGTCCATTCTGATTGGCTATAGAGCCAGGGTCTGTGTTTATTGGACGTGGAGTTTTGATTGATTGGTGGTTTCTGGTTTCTTCTGTCTTGTTTTGTGGCCTTTGATTGGCTGGCAACCTCTGTTTCTTGTGTTGGAGGCTTTCAGTGCAGCTTGGCTCCGTGGAAAGGACACGGCTGCTCTTCATTAGCAAGCTGCTCTTCATTAGCAATCTGGGTTTCACCTGGGTGCCTGATGGGGGGGTGTTTGAGTTGGAGCTATCAGAGGGAGTCTGTTTGTGCCCAGGTGTTTGCCTGGCTTTGTGTGTGGAGATCTTTCTATTTGAGAGTGCAAGGCTTCCAAATGATTGACAGTCTGGTGGAATCATCTCTTCTATTCATTCTTTCAGGTCTTTTTTCAATCTCTATGGCTTCTCTGATGATTCTGTGGCTGGGGTTTTCTATAGTGGCTAGGGTTTTAGTGCCATTGAAGTTGAGTTTGTGACCTGTGGTTTTTCATGTGTTGGGACTAGTGAGGAGGTGTGTTCCAGCTTTTTAACTGCATTTTTGTGTTCATCTAGGCGGGTACTTATTCTTCTATTGGTCTGTCCAATGTATGTGGCCGGGCCTTGATGTACAGGGAATTTCGTGTATGCCTTGGTTTTCCAGGTCAATTTTGTCTTTGGGTTCCTCAGGATGACTGCTATTTTTTTGTCTGTTTTGAAGGCAGTCTTGATGTGATGCCTGTGTAGTATTGATGTGATGCCTGTGTAGACTCCCTCTGATAGCTCCAACTCAAACACCCCCCCATCAGGCACCCAGGTGAAACCCAGATTGCTAATGAAGAGCAGCTTGCTAATGAAGAGCAGCCGTCCTTTCACACGGAGCCAAGCTGCACTGAAAGCCTCCAACACAAGAACAGAGGGTTGCCAGCCAATCAAAGCCACAAAACAGACAGAAGAGAACCAGAAACATCAATCAATCAAACTCCCATGTCCAATAAACACAGACCGGCTAATAGCCAATCAGAATGGGCCAGCCTCAAATTTGAAACCAGGAACTGTGAGACACCACTTCCATACAGAAGCCTGAGGAATGGCAGATGAGATTCTGCTGAAACGTTGCTACAACTTTAACAGAAGCTACAATGACGTGGGATAATACCGAAGGAAGCTAAACAGCACACATGTAAGTTCCGCGAAAGCTTGAAAAAACAAATATATATATATACACATATACCATATTTTTCTTTCTTTCTATCTATCTATCTATCTATCTATCTACTATCATATCTAATCATCATCATCTATCTATCTATCTATCTATCTATCTATCTATCTATCTATCTATCTGTCCCTATCTATCTATCTATCTATCTATCTATCATCTATCTATCTATCTATCTATCTATCTATCTATCTATCTATCTATCTGTCTACATACATATACATATATATATATATTGTGTTGTGATGCCAAGCATGTATCATTCTATGGCTCTCTGTGCCAGTCATAGCTTTTGTATTGATTGTGAGGTTAGTGTCCACATTTTCCTGGCATATGTGTTAGCACACACTAATCAAAAACTTTTCAAAGTTTGCCATCCCTGTTCTGGGTACTACTTCAAGGTCGTGCCTATGGGAACCAATAAGAGAGGAAGCCACTGTAGCCAGATTGGATCGTATCTTCTTTGTTGCTGAAATATTATTATGCAACAAGAACCCTGTGGCAGGCTGACCTGACCTGATGAGCATGGAACAATGTCATTAACCCCAAACTGGCAATGTCACTAATCCCAAAGTTAAAGGATTTTGTCTATTTTCCAGAACTATGCAAGGTGCCTTGGTCTCGTATATCCATCTTTTCTCACGTTGATAGAGAATAAGGTATATGATCTTGATAGAGATCAGGTGTTTTGTAGAGTGGAATTTCTATGCCTAAACTAGCCATGTTTGGCATGTTTTTTGTCATTTTATCTGTGCTGTATTTTCCTCTGTCCTTTTTTCTAAGCTACTTGGGCATAAAATGTGCAGTTTTTGTTAGGCTATGGAATGCATCTGGTCTAAGTGTCTTCAGGAATTGCTATCTTCATCTAAGAATCTAATGTTATTTTTATCAGAGAGGTGTAATTTTGCCCATGCTAAGCTTAATTTTTAAGCATATTTATTTACTTTATATTCATGTATTCTTTTTATAATGCTTTTCTAAAACAAATAATTAAATTTATTATATTTAAATATCACACATCGCCATTACAGAGGGCCCTGAGTGAAGATAATGAACAAACCATCAAGCTTATGCAAAAGAAATCAAAGGAAAAAGGATATGTAGGTGCACAAGCAACCTACACACTGATATAATAAAAGTAATACTTCAAATTCTGTTTTCAAAAAGAAGAGTTTGCTCTGTATATCTTTATAACAAAGTCCAAAGTCATCTTCCCTACCAAAAGGCAGACAGATAAAGAACAAGGTTTGGAACTGAGTTCTGAAGCATTGCATTTTTAAAATATGAAGCCCTGACTTTATATTGCTCCAAAACAGCGCTCTCTCTCTGTCTCTCTCTCTCTGTCTCTCTCTCTCTCTCTTTTTTTTTTGTCAGAATTTTATTTTGGTTCACTTTCTTTATGCAATGTTATAACCAAATATAACACATCAAGTTATTGCCTGCCTGCTCAAAGAGGAAGAGAGCTGAATCTAGCCAGCAGTTGATACTTCCGAAAGACCTCCAGCGGATATAGGAAGTCTTTGGAGAACTTGGGGATGAGGTAGAATTCAAATCCTAAATCTTGTCAACGAATGAGACATTGACGAATAGGCCTAGCCATCAAACAAACTAACTTTGGTGGAAGACAATCAAAGAAATTTCAGAGAAATAATCTTCATAAACCTGATCCAACCTGGCATCTGGGAGGTGTCCTATAGCTATCAAATAGGTAGTGCATAAGTACTGTATCTCAGCGTTCAACAGAGCAGGTGACAAAAATCTGGTTAAATCAAGGAAAACATGGAACCTCTATCCTCACTCTGTACTGCTAAGTGGTGTCATGAAAGCACAAGTAGCTCAGCTCAGATACTTTCTGATACCCTCCCTTTTCCAACGCTCTCTGCATATGGTTATTTTTTAGAACAACAAAGCCATATAAAGGATATCCAGCATTATAGGCCTGCATACAAAGTGCCTTAGTGGTTATAGCTAAATATCCCTTCCCACGGAATGATGGGAGGGTATACCCATGTGCTTGGGTGCCAAAAAGATCCATCAACATCCAGCTGATAAGGTATCCCTCCTCGTTCAGAATCCCACTGCCAGGGAAATGCTGTATCATTTTGGCCAGATACCTGCGGCTTTGTTGATTGCGCCCATAGGCCCAGTTTTCATTCAATAGATCAATGCTGGAACTATTCAAGGAGGAAAGTCTGAAGCCGGGCTCTAGCCTGGAAAAAGGGAAAGGCAAAAAGAAGAAAATCAAAGAGATGAGAACAGAAAATTAAATGGCTAGTTTATGTAGTTAGTCCAATAGGAATCCTATTGATTTGGGGCCTTGACTGACTCATAAACAATGTGAGTGCGGATTTCAAAGACAGCTGCCATTACAATCATTCAAGCCTGATTGTAACAAAACCTTCAGTATGCCTTAACAATTTTGCCTCAGGCCTCAACATTGTAACAGTGGTGATGGCCAGCAGGATGGTCACTCACCTACCAGTCTGAAATTTATTTGGATCTGAAAGCACATACAGGAAGTAAGGAATTACAGATAACTTTTTTTGTTTAGCAGCTGCTGCATCCTGGGTAGCTTCGGGTATCCCTTCTTGAGTCCCTGGAAAAAAACAATAAAAAACTCATTGACCAAGAAAAGGCTGTGTGCACAAGTTGAAAGTACAAACAGGCAAGATATCGGAGATCTACATGACCTCCGGACACTGCAACTGTCATAAATATGAGTCAGTTGCCAAGCAGTTGAATTTTGATCACATGACCATGGGGATTCTGCAATGGTTGTAGGGGTTAAACTTTCACACAAGGCTTCTGTATTTGGCTTTCTTTTTGTAAAATAAATGATGACATGGTATAACATCTTACGTGTTGTTGTTCATCTGAGCTTGTACTTTTAGGGACTTCTAAGGACCTGATTAGTTTTACTATGTTCTGATACGTAAAACTATAGGAATCTAAAAGAGTGTACTTTCTTTTTCTCATGATTTTAGTCTGGATCAGTCCAAATCACCATTCCTACAGTTTTATCTAAATGTGGGTCATGTTTAATTTGATAGTCATACAACCTTAATGGCTTAATAAGAAAGAAGCTGACGGAACATAAAAAGATTCAGGTCTATAGAGTCTGTGTCTTGAGCACACTTTTATACTGCAGTGAGTTTTGGACCCTTTATGCATGGCAGGATGGAAAGTTGAACACCCTTCACATCCGCTGTGTTTGGTGTATTCTTGGCATCAGCTGGCATGACAAAGTTCCAAATAGTGCCGTCTTGGAAAGTGTTGGAATTTCTAGAATGTATATACTATTGAAACAGCGAAGTCTACGCTGGCTTAGGCATGCCGTGAGGATGGCTGATGGTCGGATTCCAAAAGACCTCTTGTATGGAGAATTAGTGCAGGGAAAGCGCCCTATAGGGAGACCACAGCTGTGATATAAGGATATCTGCAAGAGGGATCAAAAGGCCTTGGAAATGGACATCAACAGCTGGGAAACCTTGACCTCTGATCATTCAGCTTGGAGGCTAAAGACACAGCATGGGCGCCTTCAATTTGAAGAGACACTTGTTCGGCAGGCTGAGGCAAAGAGGCAGTCCCAGAACCAGCGAAATCTGGGGGCTGGACAGGAGACTGATTGTATCTGTCCTTGATGTGCAAGGGATCGCCACTCTCAAATTGGCCTTTTTAGCCACACTAGATGCTGTTTTAGGACCTTTTTTCAGAGCACGATACCATAGTCTCTTGAGACTGAAGGATGCCAATTCATACAACCTGCTGAAATGGACTCAATTCACATTGGGAGCGGAATAGGCAAATAATTAAAACAACACAACGAAAATATTGCCGGAAGGTGACATCATTGTATAGTTAGTGGTTGGCATAACATGAGAAGGGAGGATGCAATTACTATCTTCTTGGGGACAGGGCTTTAGTGGTTATTACTCAAGAATGTTTGAGCCATTTTCATTCTGATGTCACAGCCTATATATTGTAATAGAAAAAAACCCTATGTGAGAATACAATGCCTTTTCTTCAGTCCTTCAAAAAGGATCATTACCAAAGAGACGGAAGGTGTGGGCCCAGTTCACAGCATCTGTATCCTTTACAAGCCTCTGATATGCATCAAGATCCTGATAAAATGCTGCATACACATTGGCATACCCATCTGAGGGATCTGTGACAATCTAGAAGAAAGGCATGGAACTCATATATGACAGTATAATCTCCTGATTCACCACCTCTTCATGTCTCTCACCTAATGTGGAGATAAAATGATAGAAATAACCATCAGTGCGATGCCTTCTTTTTTTGGAAAGGCCAAAGGTGGCCTCTTCTAAAAAACCAGCAGTATCTTAGATTGTCCCTTGGGTTGGCTAAATATCCTTTCCTCCTTTCTTCTCTCCCTCCCTCTCTCAGAATCACCAAGGCTGTTTATTACCTCTTTGCATGGTCTGGTGAGGACAACTTTGAACTCTGGCCATGAATCCACAATCACCTCATGATGAATTGGATTCCCCCGATTTATGTTCATGACTGCTCCGTGCACCTGTCAAGAGTCAAGTGTTAGTGCAGTTATGGGAATCAGTCTGAAATCAATGTTTGGAAAAAAGGAGAGTGGCCTTAATTTAGATTTGCTGCAAGAACTTCCACCTAGTGTTCTATCACTTCCCCTTCCCCACGTGTTGAATGTTGATGATATTCCAGAATTATGTCTTTGTTTTTTTTAAATTTGATTTGTTAATGGCTTACAAGACAATAAAGATAAGAATAAACATAAGTATAAATACAGGAAATAAGTACGAATAATTGGGGACAATAGGACAGGGACGGTAGGCATGATTGTGCGCTTGTTCACATCTCTTACATACCACTTAGGAATGGAGTGAGGTCAATAGTGGTTTGAGGGAAAAGGAGTCGGTGTTAGAGGATGTATAAAATAAATTGTTGATGAATAAGATGAAGGCATTTCATCAGTTATGTAGAAAATTAGCAATTTGCCCTTCAGCTGTCCAGTCACCAGGGATCTATGCCCATTAGGCATAGTATACTTATATAGTATACATAATATACTTCATTAATCCTGAGTGCCAAATGTTAAGTTCTAGAAAATGAAGTTATTGTCAAGACTCTACCTCAGTGTTCTAGTAAATGTTTCAAACTTACCACAATTGCCTGAGGGAGACTCTTCCTCAGCATTCCCTCCAACAAGCGGAGTTTGTAAGGACAGGAGAGGACCAGCATGGTTTTGGGGCTTGAAGCTGATAGGTACAACAAAGACATAGAAATACCCTGGATGGGAGACCACTTCTTCATTCTTTCCTGTCACTCCCAAATGGGGACACCCTCTATCTCACCAAAACAACAAATTTATCCAAAATCCTTGCCAAGGGAAGGCACAAACCAATGCAGCTTCTCTGCTGCCCACTGTAACTTTCCTTCCCTTTCAGGTCACATTGGAACATAACCCAGGATTTTCCCTTAGGCATCACCAATATTCTATCTCAAGTGTCTCCTGCTCACCTTCAGAGAGCCAGGTCTTTATCAGGATAGCTCCACAATTTCTCCTCCCTTCTTATGTCTGTCTCCTGTCCAGTCCAGTCTCTTTAATACTTGCTTTGATATGGAGATCAGATTTATACTACAGCAGATTAACTATTAACAGATGCCATGTGGATGCAGAGGTTCCTTGATGAAGAGGGTGTTGAAGAGTTTTTGGTAATAATTGGCCAAGTCCCTGAACCCCAGGACAGGTTTCTTCAAGTTCAAGTTTCCAGAAATATGCATGTCTCAACGTTCACATGAGAAACATTTACAACGATTCTTCAATAAAAATAAGAAAAAGGACATGTAATTTTAAACCCAGGATCATCCATTAAAGGTTAACAGAGGGACATGCAGTTTCGGTAAAAAGAAGGTTGTTTTTACTGGTTGTCACAGAGGATATTCCAAAAGCTATTGTGTAAAGTGATTAGTTAATTGTGTTTAAGTGATTTTTATTGTCTATATATGCATTTATTTGGATACATTTTACTGTTGTGCAAGTCCTTAGAAAGAGGTGCTTTTGAACAACCAGGAGGCCCAAAGCATTCCTTTTTTTATTATAAAAGCTAATTTCTTTCAAGCTTGCCTGTCGATGCTACACCTTGCCAACTTTGATAGTGTATTTGATCACTGTATGCTTGTTGAAAGGCTGTCAAAGTGCCTTTCTTCTGAGGATTCGAATTTTCCCGCTGGAAGAACTCCGGTGCAAGGATACGGACAACTGCTTGAAAGCTGGATCTTTTTGTTTTTCAGGAAGGCGAGAGACAACAAGGCTGCATTCCTGGGGCTAGCTAGCTAACTTTGTATGGTAAGTCCCTGGTTTTTATACCTTTTTCTCCTTTTGTGTGTGAATGTTCGTTTAGTGTTTAATGTTTAATGCTTGAAAAGTCTGTCAGAGTTTATTTTCTGCCGGAGGGCAAAACTTCGCGAGGTGCGGAAAATAAACTCTGCGGGGTGGCTTGATTATTTTATTCTTAATCTCTTTTAGCTTTATAATGGTTTTTCTGTTTGTTTTGTGGAAATCTGTCTGTCTCCTTTTTAATTTATTTTGTGTCTTTTGTCTGTTTGTTTTTGCTGATATGGCCTGTCTTGTGTTTGTAAGAGTTTTCTTTTCTTGTTTCCCTAAGTTTTCTTAATTATTTGGTTTTTGTTTAAGGGGCTTCTTTAATACCTTTTATTTGATTCTTTTTTTCTATTCAAGTTTGTTTTATGGCTGGCCTGATGTTCCCCTCGGGCTTTTCCTGCTTGGGTGACACCACTGTCCTTGTGAAGTTCCCTTTCCACATGCTTATGCAAAGAAAACAGGGAGCAGCTTCTAAAGCAGCTAAATGAAGCACACCATGACACTTCCATGCATTACTTCCCTCCATGAATGATCTCCTGGGCATCAGATTTTATTTCATCTCTTCTGTACCACTGGAATAAGCACAATCTTGAATGTTATAATGGCTTTTTAGAGAGGAACCTGCTTTGAGATGAAGTTTAATGAGGAACAGGGATGTGAAAAATGGATCCTGGTAGAGATCTAGTTCATTTGGAAAGCTCTAATAAGAAGGATCTTTCCATAGAAAACCTGTGATCCCTTTCAGAGATGTTTCCTTAATTAACTGAAGAAGCAGAATGACCACAGGAGAACAACAAAATAGTGGGAGTGGGAGCAACTTTTGACTTCCTGCCAGTTTCCCCACTGACTTTATGGGAAACTGCAGGGAGTGTCAGAAATCATGATCATAATTCAGATCAGGACATGTTGCAAAGCTGCTGATAACTCCCAGAAAAAGAAGCAACATCATCAGGAAGTATCAAATCTTATCCATGAAGAATGCTAAAATTCTGGTCAACTGAACTCCCTTTGGATTTTAGGAGGAACAAAGACCACGACTGAAAAGCAGTTCAGTGCTGGGGATAAGGCAGAAAAGTCAGACAGTCATTCAAAAGAAGGAAGTGGGATATGGATGGATAATTTTCAGTAATTTTCACATGGTCTGTATGCCAAACAAGGACATCATGTTATATTACCCAGTATATTTGGAGATGGTCTAGTGCATGGGCTAGTAATGGGAGTTGAAGTCCACAAATCTTGAAGTTGCCAAGGTTAGAGACCTCTGATCTAGTTGCAAAAACTCTAAAACTAAGCATGACCGGGTCTGTTCAGAAAACTCCAGGAAATGTTAATGGAACTAGAAAGACATGTGACATGACATTACCAGGCTCGAATTTGTATTTCTCAGCCTGGACTATAAAACCTGCATGGGTGTAGGCTTGGTCCAGCTAGTTTTAGGCAGAGAAACCCCATTTTGTTGAAAAACCTTCATATTGCTCCTACATGGTTTTCTTCTGGGGGTCTCTCATTCTTGGGCCTCATATCCTTGCCTAAAATTCATGGAAAGCTACTGATATCCTTTATCAAGGAACAGGAAGCAGACCAATGGCTTATTCAGGGTTGTTACCTTTTCCTGTTGCAGATACATGAACTAAAAAGTTTTGTGCACTTGATTACCCACCTTATCGGTGAGAGACAAGGGCTGTTAAATTTGAGCAAGGAACCCAATTTCTTAGAAAGTCACTATCAGGGATATGAATACTTTTGTCACTTGTTGCCCATTACTTGGGAATGATCATGTGCCTTTGTTTTCCAAAAGTATGAAGAACAATGCTAATTTGGATATTGGAGGCTTTTGATTTGTGATGTAGTCCCAAGAGCACATCTTTTTACCCTGTACACAAGAAACAAAGTCCTGTCTTGGGTGACAATTAGCCACTTCCCACCAGGGAAAAAAAGGCATCTGCATTTGGTTGGCTCAGTCTACGGTTTGGCCCACAGGGCAACCTTTTTGGAACCATCCTCAGGCTAAGAGAGAGCGACTGGCCCAAGATCACTCAGCCGGCTTTGTCCCTGAGTCTAAACTCGAACTTACATTCTCCCAGTTGGTAGCCTGGTGCCTTAACCGCTACGCCAAACTGGCAACGAATAACCATTCTGACTAAAGTTTCGTCGATCTCAGCAGAGCAACGAGGGCCTTTTGTAAAAGGACGCCGCGAGAAAGCTCCACCCGGCACATTTCCCGGCCCTCAGCAGAGGCCTGCCTTCCCCTTCCCTCCAAGGCAAAGCGAAAGCAGCCCACCAGTGGGCTAGAACACCAGTGACAAAGCTACATGCACACGTGTATCTCCGGGTTGTGGAGCGACAACGCTTCTGAGAGATAGATTAGTAGATAGATAGTAGATTAGATAGATAGATAGATAGATGGATGATAGATAGATAGATAGATAGATAGATGGTAGAAGATATCGATATAGACAAATAGCGATATTAAGAAATACAATTAATGTGACATGAAGAAAAAATGAAAAGAGAAATTAAAAATGTTAAGAAAGTGGAAAATCAAAGCAAATAGTCTAAAGAAAAAAAAAGACACCAATACATGTAGTTCCCAATTATATTCCATTTTTCTTAGTATAACATAGTCAAATATTGGTCCAATGTTTCAGTGCAGATTCACAATTAGCTTCACCATCCCATTCCCTCACATTGTGGGTTCAAAGTTGAATTTTTCTCCTTATGTGCTTAATAGCAATCAATGCATAGTCTATAATCGCATATCTCCGCTATGTAAATAACTACAGCTTCTGATAAATTTTTTTCTACTGTCAATATCCAGTCCAATTTCCATAAAAGAAGTTCTCTGAGTTTCATATTGTAAGCAACTGCATTTTTCTAAATAAAATTTGTTGTACTTATTATATGCCACCTAAGTCTCCGAACAAACTATTTCTAGTGCTATTGGCCTAATTTTATTTCTATTCCTCAAGATGATACCATTGCGTCTCCTTTGATTTACTAATTACTCCCTAGTGATATGTTTTTAAACAACTTCACTAAGCCATTTTTCTGGGTCGACCTACTGTTACCTACAAAACTAGAAATGACAACATTGTTCTCATTATAAAAAAATTATTTACTTTAAGACTATATTAGAAATACTGTAAATTTCATACTTTGCAATCATTATGCTTGGGCGGGAAATTAGTTGCTACAGACATACATTTTTCTTACCAGCCAAACATTGTTGGAACATTTTGGGGGGACAACATTTAATGGTTAGATATGTAGATATTATGGTCGCAAGTTAGAATACTGAATAGATTAAATGGGAATGTGATGTTGCTTCGCCACTGCGCACATAAAATCAGCAATATCAATGTTTACTCAGCCACTAACTCATATTTAAAGATTCCAAAATGGGACACAAATCTTTCCAGTTTCAAATGCCCTCAAGAGTTCAAACTAATGATTTAAAAACACTTTCGAGAAGGAGATTCATCCAATATGAGGATCATTTGTCTGTGGAATTCTAGGACAGTTATGTTTTTTTAACCAACGGTTGCTCTTACAAAAATATTTTAATGATCATTTTCCACAAGATCAAAGCAAAATTTGTTATAATACCATTTTCTTACGTTTTTGTTGTTGCTACTTCAAACCTCGGAATATATTTGTACCACACTGATCTCCCTCAAGAATTTCAACGATATTCCCTGCAGTTTATTCAACGCTGAGTAGCAATCTTTAAAACAGGGTCTTGCGAAAAGCTCAAAACAAGTTTTTAAACTTTGATCTATTTTCTAACTCGTGTAAAATTTACACTATAGCTGAAAAGAATTAGAAACAGAGAAAAAAATTCTCTAGATGAGAGGTTGAAGTCCACAAGTCTTTAAAGCTGGATCGGAGTTTGAAGACCTATGTTATTTAAGGAATGATGGCCGAGCAAGATTTATGGGAAATTCCTAAACAGAGAGTTGGAAAGTTTTGAGATTTTCGATTCAGTGGAAGATGAAAAACTTGCTTCAACCAGTTTATAGGAATACATGCTATAATTACATCTGCACTCATGAGATAGAGACACAAAATTACAAAATCACTTTACTTCTTATGAGCAAATGTCCCCAGTAGAATTGTCATTTCAGTACAAACACTTGAATTGTTGTAATTTTCAGTACAAGTGCTTCCATACTGTGGGAGCAGATAAAATTGCTTTTAACGTTAACCAGATTACTGTCCCAATCTTTCGCCTTTGTCCAGCACAGCCAGCCTCCCAGGCGGGCAGTGATTACTACTGGGCGTCATGCTGAACGTGAGCGAGCCAACTGCTAAACGATGGGATGTGTAGTGGTGGCAGGCCTCCATTTTGTAGATTATAGTGCTTGCGTGTAAGAGCAGCCCGTTCGTCGCCTTTTTCCTGATTGTCCTGGGGCAAATGGACGGCGTGTGAATAAGCCACTGCACTTTGCCCTGCGCCACGCGCAACAAGTGGTACGATACACAGTGCCGAACATCTGTATCATGGCTTACATGTGCAAGTGGAAATGTGCGTGGTGCGAGGTGCTGGCCTCAAAATGCACTGTGCCACATATAGCTTCACATTTTATGGTGTGCCCGAGGGATCTCCAAACATCAGTCCTCCTGCTCGTTAAGTGTTCAGAATGTCGCCCATGGTCTGCTCAGTAAAGTTGAAGACCATCTGCTTTAGACTAAATGTCACTGGGTCTGTTCTATTTTACTTTCTCCTGTCTTTTTAGAAAGCAGCGCAGAAGTGAGAATGAGATTTGTGCTAGAATGGGAGGCACGTACAAACAGATTGGTGAGGCTGGACGGGAGTTTATGCTCACCTATTAATACAAGACGAGTCATGTATCTAAGCGTGACGTGGGGAGTCATGTGTTGGATAGTACATTAATACTCAGGAACAATCAAAAAGGAAACGTTAGACTCTATTTGAAAACCGCAAAGGTAAATTTCATGTGTGTTTAAACTAGAATGACTTCTCTTGTTCTTCAACAATCCAAGTTTTTCTGGTTATTGCAATATAGATTGTTGCTCTTGGCCAAAGTATGGGCGATCCTCACGAGGGTGAGCCTACTTTAGCACTCTCACACTAAGCAGGTATCCAAATGTCAAAAGTCCAGCCTCTGAATTGCAAAACATACTTAATACACAGTTTCAATATTTCTGACCAACCAAGTTCCCTCCCTCACTTGAGCTATAATTGGATATGCCCCTCAGGTGTTGCAGTCTGCTAGCATTTCTAGGAATAAGTCTAGGGGAAGAATTAAGTTCCTTCCCGTTCCATAATCGTCTCTATTTGCGCTCAAAATTCATCTTGCTGCGCCTACCAATGCAATGCTTTCCTTGCATTAAAGATGCACCGAGAGAAATGTAGCAGTCCTTCCTAAGATCAGCCGTTTCGCGATCCTTCATAACTCTTTGAAAATGTGACGAATTTTAAAATCATCATATACTTACCATTTTTCAAATGAGATCATAACCACCCCCTAAAAAACAACAACGAATTAATAATATTAATATAAAAGGCATCATTTTACATAGTGGAATATAAAATATAAAAAAGCGACAAATCTTTTAAATGAATGGTAGCGCATCGTCCAATGGAAGATTATAAAAGCAACGCTATGCAACTATTATATAAGCGGTCGTCTAGATATGCAATTTTATATTTGATAACAGATCATAAGAATATGTATGGCGCGCCCTGCAACGTCATTCTAGTCCAACTCAATTTTGTTGAAACATTTAAGCATCTTATATACCATTTATTTTTGAATTTCTACTTTATTTCTTTCCTTATCTGATAATCGTGTAAACAGATATTGTGTTAAGTACATATTTCTTCTGACAGCCTCTTTCAAGAAATGTAAGGAGGTTTGCTATGACCAGTAAGGTAAGGTTGTGGAGTCAGCTACAGGGGGCTTGTCAATAATGCAGAAAAGCATCACTAAAAGCGTAAACAAGCAGGGATTCTGGGGGTGATGTCACACTCAATGGCACATTTGGATATAAGAACAGGTATGGGCTTGCTGCTTGAACGCTATCACACGCTTTTCCTCCTCACTCATTAGACATTCCTAGACATAATGACGCGCACAAGACCCTGGATGACGGTCTTGCTTGATGTAAGGGAGAAATGATCTTGAGAGTAAGTGGGTGGAGATGCACACAATGTGATCCCCTGCTCCTGTAAGAGCAATTTGTATACTGCTGGAATTTTCCTAGTAGCACAGCCCTAGGGACGTATTTCCGGAGGCTGAGTGACGGGACTCAGATCGAAATTCGTTGGTGTCAGAAGTAAAGAGTTGTCAATAGCAAACAAGAGGCCAAACAGTGAGAAACTGATAGAGAGATGCGGGTACCTACTTTTCAGAATTAAATAATAGTGACTGTCTCTGATTTTACGTGGAGAAATTTGACCGGACATGACAATGTGCTGTGGACAGCAAGTCTCCAGAGAGGTTGGAATTTGGTGACTTAGCTGATGGGAGGTGAAAGGAGTATGTGATTGGAACTTACAAGGATTGTCTGTCAGAGTGGGAGAAGTGAGCAGAGACTATTACAGCACTTAGAGCCTTTGGTATTGGATATGTAAGAAATTTGGGGACTTCAACCAACAAAATAAAATAAATAGAAAACATGATCTCATGGGGTCGAGCTACAGCTCTAAAATGCTAAGATGATAAAAACCAGATATATATATCTGCTGGTTACCAAACACAAGTACCAAAAAAAATTGAAAAGGCTTGTAGGCGTTCGAACAACCTTCAAGAAATATCGCACTCTGATACTGAAATTAAATTAAAAATTGCATCAATATAAGAATGAAACTGGACTCACCTATTTAAATATCTGCGCCTACATACAGGTATGCTTATTCCTGCTTAACTCAAATCTACAAATTCTCAATATTAGAAAATATAATAACCAGTAAAAATAACACCACACTCTCCTAAATGAATAACTCTACAAATAAAACACAGACATATAAAATAGCAACGCTTATCTGGCGAAGAAGAAAACGGAGGCCAAATAAAAACTATAAAGCTCTGCAGGGATAACAATTAAAGACACAGGGGGACTATCCAGTGCGAGACTTGCCTGATGAGGCGAGACTTTATTATTCATCAGGCACAAATAACACACATGAGATTAAGAATTGGGTAAATACTAAGGAGTATAAAGGAGTGCCTAAATATTATGAACGGATATTGCACCATGCAGAACTGGCTAGCATGTGTCTTTCGCTTTGGCAACGTGGGGAAAGAAATATAATTATCTTCATAATTCAAAGACAACAATGATATTAGAGGTGATATACATTAATGTGGGGTGTGGGAAAAATTGAAAATCGGAAACCGTTATACAACAGATCACAGTCGTGGAGTCGATCACACCGTTTGGGAACGTCTATGATTACAGCCTGAATGTCTTAGATCTGGTATAAAGTAGTGAGCTATATAGTAGAAGCTATTGCGTATGAACAAGGGAAAATTAAGAAGTCTGAGAGCAGGACGTGGAGTGATTCACAAGGTCAATACAAGTAGATTGTTCGTGATGGCCAGTAAGTCTACACGGATTACAAATCTAGTATAAGAAGACATATAGACACGATGTTGTGGTGATCTATTTTGGAGCAAACAAGAATATTTGATAAAATTTTACAAGGGGGCAGAGGGTGAAGATGTATTAAGCCAAAATGATATAAGTATATTGTTAATAGATATAAATCTGGAAGAAGAAAATGAAGGATAACAATGGATAACCATAGCCACCAAAAACTTATGGACGTTATAGTATTAACTTGGAAGATTGAAGGAAAAGACCAATATGAAAAATAACTAATAAATTAACTCTATTCGAGGCAACTAATGAGGAGACTAATCAATAAGTGTTGATTATCGGTGAGTCTGCCAGTCCCAAGACTTGTTCATTAAACATTTGTCTTCACCAATAACTTACAGCAGCTGTTGGAAAATGTGTGCTATGTAGCAGGGTAATCCTACTGATCAATATGTGAGTTGACCTGCCCATAAGCAAAAGAATATTGGCCGGAAAATTAGCAAATTGCTAAAAAAAATTACTAAAAGTTTAAAACTGAACTTGAAACACAGAGAAATTTATCGGATTTTAGTTCAGGATTTTTAAAACGAAAATATAGTAAAAATCGATGTGTATCCCTTTATAAGATGTAGATATGTATCTGCCGCATGCGTCCAGGACTTCCCTGGCCCACCCTGCGGGCCGGGCAATCGTAGTCCATTCCTAACGGTTGCACCCACTCTCTGGGCGTATGGCATGACGGTAGACAATCTTTTTAATGCAAGCAGCTGTTGTCTGGGTGTGAGGTTAAAGGCTCAAGGCCTCAATCTCTGGCTAGGCATTGACATATGCTTGTTTCCTTTGTGGGGGAGGTGACTCATCACAGACTCAAGTGAGGGCATATTTTCTCTAAGAGTTTTGAAAGTGTAGCTCAGATCTACAAGCGTTTGCCATCACCTGCTCTTTCACGAGAGCCTCCATTTCCTATGAGCCTGGGTCTTGGTTCTTGTGATTTGTTCTTTTTCGGACCTTCTCAACTATTTTGGAACATATCCTAGTAACTAGGAGTCCCTTCAAGTCCCAACAGATGTCAAATTTACTCCTAAACCTCTCGAGTAGTACTTAGTGAATGCTCACAATACTTGGCGCCGTGCCAACTGATTTTAGGAGGGAAAATGCAGTGAGAGATAAATATTTATAAACGGAGTTGCATCTTGGCACTCGAATACAAAACAAATACTTCAGTTTGTCCCTCAAAAGACCAAGAAGATTGGTAAGCTCCTGACAGTTAGTGTAAATACGTTACATTGGAAGCTCCTCTAGGTTCCTCTGCGCCAAAAAGTGAAACGCCATATAAGGCTCATAAAATCTTTAGCCTTCTTAAAATCTTCCCTAGGCGGAGTGTATGCCGTGATACGCCTGTTTCAATATGCGCCTCATCGACTCCCTGTCACCACCTACTGGCTCACCGACACGGGCTCCCTTTGTCTTTGGGTATCAGAAAATGATGTAGTACGGCCAATGGGTCTTCAGACACCCGAACTAGGCATCACTATTCTAGACCACTCCATCGCGCAATCAGCTTGCCTTTCTGCATCTAGGTAGCAAGCATTGGGAAGTCCTCAATCAAGGCTCTTAAGGTAATCGAGGCCTGATGGCAACAGCGGCAAGGCCTCCAAGATCAGTTCACCTCGTTGTGCGCACAATAAGCCCCAGTGTCATTGCGTACTCATGTAGATGTTATTCAGTGTGGTCGTAGTAAGCTCTCACACCAGTCAGGGATGGAGCAGGTTCAACGTGATCATGAGAGCATTTAAAAGTTGATTAGATAAGAAGCAATTGTCAATGCCCAATTAAATCCTGATTCTGAGGGGAGATAGGTGGAACAGGCTGACAGGGCCTCAGTTGGGCAGTGTTGCTTCACGTTGTGTGCTCCATCCAACAACAGAATGACTACCACCAACATGTTACTGGCGTAGAAAAAAAAGAATGCTTACCACACCCCTAGATACACGAAGTGAATTGATGAATCTTTATGAACTCACCGTGCAGTTCCCACTCTGCTATTTAAGACACGAGATATGTGCGCCGACGGCAGACCATTGCGACTCCGGCACTTAACCCCCGTAGACACCCCTCTGAAGCTTTGCATACACATGGTAAGCTGAAGACTGACACTACGATTTGGTGAAGATGTGGCACTCACAAACACGCTACCCATAAACGCCTCCGAACATTCCATGTACCTACGGAATATCACACTAGTTTATCTACCCTCTAGTCAGTTTATCTTTATAGCTCCACAATCCTCCCAGTCATGCTTATATCGAACGTAACCTCCGCGTAGCACGTTCAGACCACCAAGTACCACAAACTGCTGAACGAGAAACACACGCCCCAAGCCTAATCAGAACACAGCTCTATAGCCCCAGACTCTACCAATGAATCCAAAGCATTAACATCTCGTACCAAGAAAGCCCACTACTAACGTGGCTAAACGCGCTCGTGAAGTACTCTCTCTAAAATTCGACACACAGCCAAACAACCCACCCAACAAGATGAAACAAGGCCGCTTGTTTCCTAGCCTCAACTCTTTTCCTCTGTCAGATATCACAGTCAAACTCCGCGCACCACCCGAAAGCTCAATTCATGCTACTCTCTCCTACCAACTAGACAAGTTTAAAGGCAAGAAGCTCGGCTGCAAGCTCCATCACTTACTCTGAGACAGCACTAGAGCCGTAAATGAAACAAGCCCTGAGTATGATGAATTAGACTTCAGTTCGATAAGACGTACGAGACAACCTAGATCACCTTCCAATCTTATCGTGCGGAGAGATAAGCCACGAGATAACCCGAGAAGAGGCCACATTGTACAAAAATAACCCGCAAAAAAAACCCTCAGAAAAAACTATAATCTAAATATATTAATTTGCGGTAAACACCATGTCAGCTAAGCGACCTCACAAGTGAAATCAAGACTGTCAAATGCCAAAGGTGTTCCCAAGCGTTTTCAATATCTGCTCTTTCATTTTGGTTGTTTCTCCGTTGATATATAAGCTGTCAGGACTCTGTCCACAATACTCGTGCTAAATTTAAAAGTTTCAATTTGTTAAATAGCCAAACGTTTAATGTTCTAAGTGCCAAGCGATTCCAATCCCTGCCCATTCAATCATCAAGGTCCTCTCATAGTTTGTAGAGTTAGTTATATATTGTGGCTCTATTAGATGCTAGTTACCAGGCACCTGACTCCCACGTGGCGTCTTATGGTATGGTCTTTTACGAAATTTATCGAGGACGGCTAGCCCCTCAATGGCGTAAATGTGCCAAGGATGGTTTTCTTTCCCTGTTCAATGCCCTGAAGTCGTGGTCACGATGTATGTATCGTGATTATGAACCGATTATGATATAATTGTACGAGCAGTCTTCGTGTTTTAGCACGTGTTATGATTGTGGCCTCGATTATAGCTAGGTTTCTGTTCCTGCTACTCCTCTCTCTCTGTGTCTTGTATATCATTCAGAATATGTGGCTGTGGCCACCTTCTTAAATTCCCTCGAGTGTATTTGGAGAGCGCTATACTGATACATCATAAACTCGCAGTACCACCCATACTCAGCGATACTTTTCATAACAGCTTCTGACACTATGGAGCTCTCCTCCTTATTGGTTGCACTCTCCACTTACTTAGTCAAGGTAGAACAATTCTTTGAGCTTAATAGAAGCACCGGCTTCACACATAATCGTCACATGTCTTCGAGGGACTCACGCAGAGACAATCTCTCCCGCCGTTGTAACTCTTTCAATTTTGTCGTTAGCCACCCACCGCCACCACCCGCCTCCCACTGCAACCTTTTTTTTCCAGAGGTAGGAACTGTGTGGATCACATTATTCCATAGTATAAATGTGCTGTACCCTAAGATGGAACTTATGTCCATCGCAGTTGAAATGAGTTGTGCAGTGAATAATCACGTAAACTGATAGACGTCCCCAATATCACGAGAGCAATAGATGATCTATTTAATTTATCATCTGAGTAGCAAATGTTGCAACCTAGTGGCCCTTCAGTTGTATAGAAGAA
>BHFT01023440.1:0-24314 GCA_004320025.1 Laticauda laticaudata
AGGGGTCTGTTCCGGCCAGGGTTATTACATAGGCTTAAGCATATAGGGTATCAATACCTTGGCTTCGCAAAACTGGGATGCTAAAGAGTCTCATGGAAGAGGAGGAGTGTCCTCAAGTTTAAGCCCAGCCTTCCTCGAAGGGACTGAAGCACCTTCCCGTCACTGGATGCTCTTCACAGCTCACACAGTACGGGTGTATAAGGTAAGTACCAATGCCCTTTTTAAAGAAGAGATTGAACAACCATTTGTCTGAAATGGTATAGTTTCCTACCCAAGCAGCAAGTTGAAGTAGAAGACCTCCAAGGTCCCTTTCAACTCTGTTACTCTGTTGTGTTCTGTTCAATTCCATCTTTAATGGGATTGAAAAAATTACTTATGACCATTTTTTACACTGATGACTGTAGCAGCACCACCATGGTCACATGATTAAATTTAGATGCTTGGCATCTAGTTATGAAGATTGCAGTGAGGCAGGATCAAGTGGTGACTTTGTGGCATTCTGAGAAGCAAAGGCAATGGGGAAGCCAGATTCACTTTAAAAACTGAGTTATTAACAACTTGGGCGATACAGTTTGTAAAATGGCAAAATCCACTTAATAACTGTCTTGCTTAGCAATGGAAATTTTGGGCTTAATTGTGGTTGTAAGTTGAGGAGTTTCATTGCTTCTGAAATCAATTTCATCTAGTACTTTGTTATAAGGTCAGAACTTTTAATACCTTAGAAGAATCACAGAATCAGTACCCCCAATCATCTTTGTTCTCATTTTACCAACCTTGGAAGGATGGAAGGCTGAATCAACCTTGAGCTAGTATTGAACAGGATTGAGCTCCTGGCAGTGACAGAGTTAGCCTGCAATACTGTATTCTAACCATTGTGCCACCACAGCTCTTAAGGCCATCTCCTGGAAGACTAGCTGCTTTCTTGTGCAGTTGGTTGGATTGTGAGAACAAAGCAGTGGACTAGATGGGCCGTAAGGATCATCTAGCAGGACATTGTTTCTGTTCTTGTCACTGGTCTCACAAAGTAGTTTAGTAATTCAGTACTTTATTCATAAAATTGTTTTCTAGTGAACTAGTTTTAAGTATTTATAATAATATGCTACTATTGCTTATAGTGTTCTTTTAATTTGATCCATTTTATTTCTATGAATCATCTAGAAAATATTTGTGTATCTTAATCTAAACTCTGTAGCCCTTTTACAAAAATATGTATAAAATGCTGACCAATGCCTATAATAACAGTACTACAATTTTAAAAGCTTGGGCCCATTGGATTTCTAAGCTTTAGATATTACAAGTCTTTACTCCACAGATCATACATTAACCAATATGTTTTGGGTTTTGGGTATAATTGGCTTTATTACAAATACTTAGCTTTTAAATATTCAAGTACTTCAAATGCCTCTGAAACAGCTAACAGGTTAAAGCTTTTCTGCAGGGATGTCAAATTCAATTTCATTGAGAACCACATCAAGGTTGTGTTTGACCTCAGGGGCTGGGGTGGGCGTGGCCAGGGTAGGCGTGGCCAGCTTGACATCATTTGTGACAGCAGCCCTGAGCGCCCTGCCAGCAAAAACAAGCTCCCGAGCTCCATTTTCGGCTGCAATGGGCTCCTGCAACCCTCTGCCAGCAAAAACGCAGCCCTCCCAAGCTCCGCTTTCCCTGGCGGAACAGAACAGTCAGATCTAAGCACCCCAGAGACCAAATCTGGCTCATAGGCCTTGAGTTTGAAACCTCTGCCATACTGGAATGGCCTGTATTTTAATAATACATGCTTTAATTGTATAAACTGCCAAGGAACTGATTCAGGTAAATGTTATTCAAAATATCACCTCTACAAATATTGTTTTAACTCTCAGGCACTCTGGTGGTCAACTACTTGAAGAAAATGTGTGCGTTTTTTTACTGTGGCTATATTAGACTGTATCGATGGAAAGAATTCCTCTAAATTGTTGCTTTGACTTTTGACCCAATTCTAGTATTTCCTGGTTCTTCATTGTTGGTTTAGAGCAGATGCAAAATAACAGTTCTTTGGGATTTCTATTCCATCTGTCCTTTCTTGTCTTTTTACTGCTTCTAAAAATAAAATGCCTCTTATTCTAGGCAACTGAATAGGATTTATTATCCATGAATGTACCAGTTCTATAGAATTTACATTCAATGGGAAAATAAATTAGTTTTTTAAAAAATTGGCACCAGAATGTTTTGTGTCAATATATGCCTGGCTGGAATGTATGGATAATATGTTTATTGAGAAAAGAGACCTTGTATTGCTTACTGTATAAGTATAATGAAAGTGATACATCTGTGCTGCTTGCTGAATATCACAGGATGTCTGTTTTATTTCATTGAAGTATCATGAAGATCACAAAGTTCTGTTGATCTGGCTAACATGCATGCAACATTTCCATTTTTTAAAATCTTCTGTAAAATTAGTTTTTGATAGAGATACAACACACATCTACATGTTTCAGTTGAATGTCTCTTTCATCACTTTAAAATACAGCAAACATTGGATTTGTACTCATATTTCCTCTATTCTCCTTAATACCAGGTCATTCTCTTGGCTTATCAGTTCTATTTTCCTTTTATTTTTTAGAATTTCAGCCAATTTCTTTTCAATATAAGCATCCTTTTCTAAATCATTCTGTCATTTGTTGTTCCTTTTTCTGTATTGACAGTGTTGGTATTGTAGCTACTAATTTACAGCTCCATTCTTCAAAGATCTCCTTTAATATTTCCAAAGTTATAATCTTTGATGTCAATTTGTAAGTCCCAATATGCTCATATAAGCATTTTTATTGAATTACAGAGTATTATAAAATACAAAACACAAAAGTAAATAGAAGAGCCAATGAGGGGGGGAAGGAGAAAGGGGGAAGAGAAGTGAGGAAAGATAGGGGAGGGGGAAAGAAAAGCATTGACTTCCAACTCTGTTGCAGTAAAATAAGTCATTAACATCAAATCACAACTTTTTGCTTTTCCATAATAATATAAACAAGCCATTTCTATAATCTATCAGTCTAATCTGCAAAACCTGATGTCAGAGTTTCATTCTTTTCCACATCGAGCATGAAGTTCAGAAGTGGTCTCCATGTGGAAACAAACGTACTTATGTTCTTTTCTTTAATCAAAGTCATCAGTTTTGCCATTTCAGCCAATTCCATCAATTTCTGAAACCATTTGTCCATAGTAGGAATCGAAATGTCCTTCCATTTTTGTGTGTACAATAAATAGTCTTGCTGCTGTCAACATATATAGTAACAAAGTTCCATTTTTTCCCTCCAGTTCTTTTTCCATTAGTCCTAAAAGGAAAAGTTCTGGTTTCATGTTTATTTCCATTTTCAAATTTTTCTGTATTAAAATATGAATCATACAATATTTTTTTTTGCTTTGTCACATGTCCACCATAGATGATAAAAAGGCCCTTCTTTGCTTTTACACTTCCATTCATTTGACATACCTTTACACATCTGAGATAACTGAGCTGGTGCTAAATACCAGTGATACATCATTTTGTAGATTTTTTTAAAAAAATTATAATTTAATGTAAATTTTAAACCCTTCATCCACATATTTTCCCATTGTTCAAGCATCACATTCTATCCAGAATTCCTTTGGCCACTGAATCACACAATGTTTTACATGTTCATTTGCCAAATTCAATTTCAATAACATTTTATAGATCTTAACAATAATATGTTCATTGTTGCTACATAATAAAATTCATTTTCCAATTCATTTTCAACAAAGTCAAATCCATAACACTTGTTATCTAGTTTAAACCTTCCTTTCAGTTGCTGATAAACCAATGGCAAATGTAACCTTCTGATTCAAGTTCTTCCTTCGGCTTTAATATTAGGTCACCAGAATTAAAAGATAAAAGTTTACTATACATATGGCTGACGTATGGTTAAAAAATGTAAGTCCCTGACATCAAAAACAGGCTTGTGTCTTTTTTCTTTCTGCTTAGAATCTTTAGTCCCTCTAGTGCCCAGTTTCTAAAACCATCACTTATCTTTGTTATGACATACAATAGCTAGGATAGTCAAAATAAATTTGTTTTCCCCAAGAAGCTATTTTTTATGATTTAATTCCAAAATTTGTAAAAGCCAATATTCCAAATCTACTTGGATCCTTAATCCATTTATAACTTCATCAGATTAAAAGTTTATTTAGTTTTAGCTGTTTATTTCAAATTCTTCTAAGTTCTTCAGTTTATAATTATTGTTTTTTGTTTAGACCCCCCCCAATGAGGACTTTTCAACCTTGTCATTTTAAAGATCTTTAATATGTTTAAAATGGTAAATAGGCAGTTTCTGAAAGTGATTAGAAAATGATGCTTGAAAGCTTTAAGGCCCTGTCCCACTGCACTTACGGATGCAAAGAGGATGTAAAACGTTAAAAAAAGCTTGCCATCCATTCGAAAACGCTATGCATCTGTTGTGTACTCATTGCATACGTGTTTCATATGCTCTATCCGTCGAGCATCCGTCCACTGCGATTTCCTCCACGCAAGAAGTTTTGAGCTGCACAAAACTTNGGAAATAAAAAGGATGCACAGTGAACGGTTTGCATCCGATATACATCCTCGAGGCATCCCCTTTCTTTCCTTTAGGCGTACGTGATGCATCCACTTCATCCACTATGCGTCTGCTTCGAAATTCTCCCCCGGAACCCCTTTGGAGGTGTCATCCGCTTCTATCCGCTTTCATCCACTAGGCTTCCTATGAACATCCATTTAACATCCCCGCTACATACTACCCACGTCCATTCTTTTCTGTTCTGTTCATGCAAATTTTCACCATTTTTTGGAGTGGATGACAACGGATGGAGCCACCCCCGAAATTTGCTCATCCGCTGTGTCCTTTATGCATACGTTTTGCGTCCGTCCAGTGGGACCAGGCCTTTAGTGTCCTTTAAAATGTCCACTGCAATTGCAAGAAAAATGCCTGGTCCCATCATCTCCTTGTGGTTTTCCCATGGAAAACACAGTTCTGCAGTCTCCTCACAAGGAACAGCTTTTCAGAGCAGATGTGAGTCATATCTCATTCTCCTTATCTGAAGAGGTTCCAAGGAATCCGTCTACTCACAGGTTCCTTGATTTTTGCCTGGTGGTCAGCTAGTTGTCAGTGCTTCAAACAATTCGGCATAACTCCTTCAGAAGTCTTAGTTTGTCATACATTTCTTAATGCTTTTGTATTTGTTTTCTTTCTTCCATGCTACTGCTCTAATAATCTTCGTCCTCTTTATTATTTTTTTTAGAAAATTTTTATTAGTTTTCAATAAACAAACACACAAACAAAGCATAAAACATCAAAACATAAAACTTCTTTTTGGAAAGCGGCTTAGTCCCAGGTTACATCTTTTTATACAGACATAAATTCAAAATTCAATGCTCACTATTTTATCCAATTTCATATCTTTATTTACATTCTCACATTTCTATATAGCTTCTCCCCTTTGTTGTCAACTCTCTTAATTCTATTTTAATTTATTTCATTCTATTTAAATCAAATTATACATATTTCTTTTGTCTGTTCTATTTGAAATTTTGTTTATTATGTTTTGGCGCTCATTAACCGAAATATCTCCTGTAATCAGATTGAAGTATGACGCCGTTTGATCTTTACCCTTCAATTTAACAATTAAAATAAATATACTTTTCATTCTGCTTCTGCTTAATACATTCTAAAGCTACTTACTATATTATAGAATAAAAAAGAATAATAAGTTTATAATATAATTATAAAACAATAATCCAAAGCAAACTTAGCTCTATTATTAAATCCAATTTTTAACATTATTTCAAATATAATACAAACAGTATCTTATGTAGCTTGCAGAATCACTTTTTTAATCAATATTTTTACCCACTATCTCTGAATAGATCTTGTTTCTTTACATCTTCGTTTTAAACCTTTGTTAATTTCTCTTCCTTTTTCCCTTCCTTTTTCTCCAATCCTGTCCTTTTTAACCCCACCCCCGCCTTGTCTCTTAATCTCCACCTTGCTTGATCTGCCACTTTCTTCTGTATTCTTATTTCTCTTTTCTGTTGCTTTCTAACATTATATATCATTTTCATTTTATTTTCCCCTTTTTTGGGTTGTTTTTTTAAAAGAACTTAAATCGCTCCATTCTCCTTTCCCTCCCCTCTTTCCTTAAAATTGTTTCCTGGCTAAAATTGTTTGTTCATGATAAAGATGCTTCTTCTTCATTGGCAATCTTTCTTGTTCTTGTATTTCCGGTAGTACTAAGAATCGCCATTTCTAAAAAATGGAAAACAGATCCAGAAGAGCTCTTCCCTTCTTGATCTCTTCTTTTAGCTTTTTAATTTTCAATTTTCAGTTCATCAACAAGTAGTGCCATTGTAAAAAAAAATTTTTTTAAACAACCCAAAATATTTTTAGTCTTTCAAATAATAATTTCCAAAGTCCCAAGTCCACCACAGCAATCCAATACACACAGTCTATTTTCATTTAAGGCATTTCTTCTTTTTATATTTTCTCTTCCTGGGGTTAAGTTCATTATAAAGCTCCAGTTGAAATTATCTTTTAGAAGTTTTGTTCCAATTTCGTTCTAATCTTATAAATTCCAAGCAGCCTCCTCCAAGAAAATTTAATGTTAGTTTCTTCTTCCTCTCCCTTCCCACTTTACAGCAAAAAAAGTTTTTTTTTCAGTGCTCTGAAATATTTATTGTCCCTTAGCTTCCAATTTTCAATTTAATACTGCTGATGCCAAAATGGGTTTTTCTGATTTCTGCATTATTTGGGCTAATCACCGTAAAGCGAAGGCGAGTGAGAAAAAAAAACTTTCCGCTTTTTTACTTTATTCGCGCGCTTCTTCCGTCTTCCATAGGGAACAATGTATTTTTAATAAGCTTAAACTCAGGGTATTAAATATTACTTGTCAATCCGGTTAGCAAACTTTCACTTCTCCACTTTCCTCCTGCACATTCTTATCCGGATGACAAGCTTCTTTGGTGGCGGCCATTACTAACCATCCGTCCAGCCACCATCTTTCAGAAGAGGGAGGAGGGCGGGTGCAATTCCCCAGACCCCTGGCTGAGTCTCCCTATATTCAATTTCCTCTACGGGGTAACTATAGCCCCCCCCAATCCAAGCTGGATTGGGGGCACTCCAGCGGTGAGGCGCAAGGCAGGAACTGCTCACAATCGCGGATTCCTAGCCTCCACCGAAGCCTTGCAAACCAGAAGTCTCGCAAATCTTTGTCCTCTTTTTACGCTTTTTTACCACTTGGAACTTCTTTCTATCGAATATATCAACGTTCAGAGGTGGTATTCAGGCAGGTTCTGACCAGTTCTGGAGAACGAGTAGCAGAAATTTTGAAGTAGTTTGGAGAACTAGGCAAAGCAAATACCACCTCTGACTGGCCCCGCCCCCATCTATTCTCTACCTCCCAAGTCCCAGCTGATTGGCTGTGTCTTCTTTTGTTGCCCTGCACAGGAGAATAGAGCTGGAAAGCAGCTTAGTGGGGTGGGGAGGGAATGGGGACTTTGTAGTAACCTTCCCCCAAGAACGGGGAGGGAATGGGGATTTTGCAATAATTTTCCCCCAGGACTGGGGAGGAAATGGAGATTTTACAGTATCCTTCCCCTGCCATGCCCATCAAGCCACTCCATGCCCATCAAGCCACATCCACAGAACCGGTAGTAAAAATGTTTTAATCCCACCACCGATCAAGTTACTTAGCATTTTAAAAACATAGCATTTGCTTTTCTGTTTTTCATTCCAATTTTATTCTGTTTTCCTCAAAATAAACCCAGGTTTACTTTTAAGCAAGCAGCAAGGTATTGTGTTGCAAAACAGAATGCTTTGCTGGAATCATAAAGCTTTAAGCTATTAATGAAAGTGATAGTCCATTAGTCGAATTAGGTCCTGAAATTGAAAAGAGTCATTTCTTATGTATATTTTATTTTTGTTTTCTCAGCAAGACACTGCTTTTTAGGTGGTTTTTAAGCCCGTCCTTTAGGTTTTGAGATTGTTAATCTTGTTTTTGTCTTGCTTGAAAACATCAATAAATTATAGAGGTAGAAAATATATCACTATGCTGATGTTATCTTATAGTTGGGCCAGAAATCTCTATTCCTAATATCATTTCATGAATACATGAGTGTGGAATCATGTCTGGATACTCTGTAAGATGGTGTAAATCAGGCTAGATGTCACTGGGTCGCACTAGTAGAAAATTATTGTCAGTTATCTCCATTCTATGGAACATAAACTGCAATTTTCATCAATCTATGGGTTCTTATTTATTTATATTTATTATATACCATCCAGCTTGCTATTTGAGGCAATTCTAGGCCGTTACAGTAAAGATGATATCAGTACGTACTTTTTAAAAATACTGTATGTTTTGCCTTTCCATTCATAGTAAATTTATACCTTTATTTTTCTACATGTATTCATGAATTCCACTGCATAAAATCAAACCACCAATTAGATCTATTACATTCTTTCTGTTTGATTTTGTTTTACACGCAACATTTTTATTTTTCATTTTAATTAATTCATGTTCTTCACTACTTACTCCTCCTACATTCCAAAACAGAATCTTCCATAGACCATACTTGTCAGAGATGGGGCCATAGTTGCTATCCTTTGTGACCTATCATGTCTTGTATAATTGGGGTTTTCACATAGTAATTTTTAATAAATTAAAAAAGGATCTAGATTACAACTATGCTATATGCAACAATTTTGCTAAAGGAAAGTATATATTTTCCTCAAGGATATATTCTATTCTAGGCAAGATAGAATCTCTGATCTAGAGACTGTCTTGTAAGCCAACATATTGTTGTCTGCTTCCCACCAACTGGGAGGTGACATGATACTTTGGGTACTGATACACACTAAGGAAAAGAGAATTAAATTATTTACTACTGCAATATAATAATACAGCTTTTACTGTTAGTCAGAATGTGATTGGAAAAATGGACAAACATATCTTCTCTTTAGTGTCTACAATATATATAACATTCCTTTAATCAATTTTTATTTACGACTGTTCAACCTTCACTTATCAGTATATTTTAGATTGTAAGGTCAGGAAGTGTGAACATTAGTATTCTTAACAATATATCATTTTGAAGTGTGAAATAACTATTTTTGTAACGTGTTCTAAAAATAAAAATGTCAGATTAGTTTTTATTTTCAGTCTTCCTGTTATTTCTAGAATTGCATATTGCATAAATTCAAAATTATTTCAAATTATAGCTGAGGTAAGTTAAAAGTAAATAAAAAGTAAATAAAACTAAATGCCCAATTAAAAACTACATATTTTTGTGGCAAAAATACAATTATATGGAGAGAAATTAAAATATTTTCCTCATTGGTGTGATAAAGCCTCGGTAGTGCTGTAGTTAGAGTGCAGTACTGCAAGCTACTTCTGCTGCAATTTGGCAGATTGAATCCCACCAGGCTCAAGGTTGACTCAGCCTTCCATCCTTCTGAGGTGGATAAAATGAGGAGCCAAATTATTGGGGCCAATAGGCTGACGCTGAAAACCGCTTAGAGAGGGCTGTAAAGCACTATAAAGCGGTATATAAGTCTAAGTGCTATTGCTATTGCTATAAAGATGAAATTCTTGCCCTCTTCATTATATTAATCCTGGAAGAGACATTTACATTAGTAGAGATAAGACCCATTTTCCAGGGACTGCTAGAAAACTTTAAATAAAAGGAGTACACAGGGACTGGGTTCAATCATCAGGCCACCTTTGAGTTCCTGAAGAAACATCTAATAGAAATCTAACAAATAAAGAACAATTAATCAGAATTGCTTCGGTTCACAACATACTAAGCCATAAATCATGGTTTATAAATTACAGTGGCTAGTATTAAATATTGCACCATCAAAATGAATTAATATGGAACAATGTTTTCATCCTACCCTCAAAATTACTCTCAGATGTAAATGGGCATTTTTGTATTGATTCTTGCAAACCAACCTGGTTCTTTAAAATATGCTACCTGACTCTTACATGATCTGACATGTAAATAGAAAATACATTTTTCCTCTTGAACAATTTGAGCATCACATTTTCCTCTTTAATAACTTGAGTACCTTTACTGGACTCTCACTATTGTATTGTAATGAATGAATGATTTCAGATATTCAGCATAGGATATATAGATGTTTTATTTCTTCCCTGAGCTCTTTAGATGGATAAGATATGTAGGGATGTTCGTTGCAGGAAATCCCCTGGCGGGCAGCCAGACATAACTGGGTGTGGACAATGGCATTCTTATCAAACAATGTTAATAAGCTAGGTATGAATGACTAATTAGGGCATTTATCCTGAATACTTTTCTCAGCCTGAAATCTTATAATATTTATGGTATTTTTTTTGTACGCATTCCTAATTCCATATGATGTTTTGAATCCTAAAAAGGATTAGTACACTGAAGGCAAAAGCTGTACTTTCAAATAAAGAGTGAGAATAACAATTTTTCAGGTTATGAGCCCTTTTCTATACGTAGACACAACAGTCTAATAGAACTGTTAAGGATAACATTAAGGATAATCCATGTAAAGTGAGACTAATGAATTTGTGTTTGAGTTGAAAATTGAATTAGAATCTGAGATCATGTTCTTAATTGCAGCAAGGTTTAGTGATTTAAGATTTGCTCCACAAGAATTGCAAAAATATACGGTTTATCTTTTACAGGATCTTTGATGCATTCAATACTTCAAATATGCATGAGATGCCCTAATACAAGCATAAATTCTTCAGATATTAAAACTGTGCTTTAATATCTTTCTCTCTTAGATCTGACAAATATCAATTCCTGGTTCTAATGAAAAAGGAAACAGTGATTATCAAAAGCTTCCCACTTTTAGTTACATTGTATTGAGAAGGGCACATAATTTTGGTCCTCATTAATATCTCTGCTTATGGAATCAATGGTAGTTGTGATACAAGTAGGTCAGGGGTGTCAAATTTGCATCATCACAGCAGTGTCACTGGACGTATTGGGACTTCTTTCCCTTTTGCTAAATCGGGCGGGGGTGTGGCCATGCATGATGCCCCTGGCCCGCAGGCCGTGAGTTTGATACCCCCGACAAAGATGGCTGCTCTTGATTAACAAAGCCAGAACGTAATATTATAATAATGTTTTTATTCAAATAAACAGGAATATGCTGTGAATCAGAGAAACTTCCCTAAGTCAGTGAAAAAAAACAGCTTGTGTAATATATAATTTCGGGGCCAGACTTTTAAAATCGCCATCCATACTTTCCCATAACAACAGCACAATCTTATTCTATATCTGTTGCTCTTAATACAGATGAAAAAACTCTGATTTAAATAAAGAGAAATTCTTAAGCATCCATAGCTGGGAATTATCTTTACTAGGACAGATAAGGTCATAATGATTCAGTCTGTAGTTTGTAGCTTTGTGCTGACTTTGCATTGCAAACCTTATGACTTAAACACAGTTTTCAGAATTTTATGTCTTGTTTCCAGTTATTTTTTCTAACATCCTTCCTTAACTATAAAAATACTGGAAAGCTAAAAAGTCCTGTATCTGTTTTTCTGTTGTTATGGTTCGTCTTAATAAAGACTTAATAAAAATAGAAACTTTGCTTCCAGCTATTTGTTGATTGAAACCGAAAAAGTCTGAAAATAGGGGGAAAAAGCCTAATTTTGTTAATATCTATATTTAAGGATGAGTTACTTAATTTTCTTAAAACAGTTTATTTTTTCCCCTCTACTTCATCCTTATCTAAGTCTTCTGTTATAAAGTACTACCAGTATACAAGATGTAAAAAATACAAACTGTTAAACTGATTTATTGGTGTGCATGTAATTAATGATTCAGTGGCTAGAAATTGGCAGCTGTAGACTGTGATTGTGGGACTGTTCTGTCATTAATTCTATGAAATAAACAGACACACCAACAAGATACCAGATAAGCTTTCCCCGACCCAATGCCCTCCAGATGTGAAACATTTCAGTAAGAGAAAGAAATACTGAGTTGATGTAATTTTGGAAAAAAAAACCTTTACTACAGCATGTTGTTGCAAGGCTTCCAAGTTCTATTTATTTTGGAGATTTATAGTTGGTCTTCTGCAACAGACTGCTGTAAAACAAAACAAACTTTCCCACCTCCTAGCAGTTCTTTGGATGATGAATGGAGACAGCATATCCTTCTCTTCGGTTCTGGCATCCTATGGCAACTGGCTTTTGGAGCCAAGTGTTCTTTTGAGGTTAGGGCATCAAAATCCTTGCAGATGCTCTTTCTAAGTGTTTGAGACTAAGGATGATCAAGGAGCTTGTCCCCTTGCCACGGCCTTCTTGTAAAAATAATCTGTGGTGTATAATTTTAAAATGTTACATCCAGCATGTTGAAATAGGTTCTTAACAGTTTTTATTTTTTTTAGTATTGTATAATTTTAATAGTTATTCTTTTAATAGTTATTTTTTATTATAAATCCTTATTTAATACCAATAGAGCTAATAGTTTGGGAGAGTTGCCTTTTTGTGTGTGTATCTCTAAATCAGTATTGATTCCTGGTGACTGCCTGGATAAGTCCCTACAGATGCAAGAGTTCAGAAATGGTTTGCTATTTCCTGCTTCCCAGGGCTGAGAAAAAGTGACTGGCCCAATTGGCAGGGCAGGACCAGGACTTACGTTCTCTAGCTTAGTGCCTTAATCACTATAGCTAACTAGCTGTCTTTAGAGATAAATGTTACAGCTGTGCTATAAGAAAGCAAATAGATCTTTGCTTTTGTATTTAATTTATTTAATATTTTAATACTTTATTTATGTTTTTAATCATAAATCACCTACTGTTGCTTTTCAGAGTGAGATGGACACCGTATCAATTTAATAAATAAATATTTTTTCCAACTAAACAGGGTAAACATGAAGAATAACAGCAGTGGTCCAGTTCCTATTTATTTATTTATTTAATAAATAAATATTTTTTCCAACTAAACAGGATAAACATGAAGAACAACAGCAGTGGTCCAGTTCCTAGCAAAAAAATCTGGAATAGCTTTTTTCTTTTGATATTGTGTGTGCTAATTCAGATTTAAGAGTTTGACACTGGTGTAGCAACATGATTTGAGCACAAAACAAACTAAACCTTTTTGTTCTAATTCTTAGAACCTGAAGCAAAGTTTGTCCTGTTCACTAACTATTTCTGTTTCTAGTTTTCTCTTGTGACCAGTGCCATTAAAATTAATTTTTGCTCTGTTGCCACTACATCAAAGAGATACATGTCCTATGTCATACAGCTCTGATCAATTTTATCGGACTTATGAGATTTCATTTGCTAAGTAGCTTAATTTTTCACTGTTTGTTTTAGGTGATTCATGTTCAGAAAATGTACCGCAGATCATATCCACATCTGACCACAGTGCAGATTGTCAAAGTGGCATCCAACCTGTATCTGAAGACGTCTACAGAATGAATTTGGCCAAAGGAGTTTCAGTCTCCTTGCCATCATCACCTTTATTGCCTCGTCATGCTTATTTGATGCAGACAAGAGTAAGCAAAAAATCTCCAGGTAACTAGAAAGATGCACTTGCAACTCCACATTATTTAGTTAACCAAATAGTTTTCCAAATGGCCATATTTTACAGATCTTTTCATTCAGGTTTCATTATTGCCTTGTTGAATTTTGGGGGGAATATCCAGAGTTGGGATTCAAATATTTAACAACCGGTTCTGTGGACATGACTTAGGTGGTGGATGTGGCTTGGTGGTCATGTGACTGGGTGGACATGGTTTGGTGGTCATGTTATTGGCTAGGCATGGCCAACTCAATATCACTCACATCGAGGCATGCATCTCCTCGCCTGGCCTTTAAGACTGTGGGGATGCTGCAACAGTCGTAAGTGTGAAAAAATGGTCATAAGTCACTTTTTTCAGTTCCATTGTAACTTTGAATGGTCACTCCACTCAAGCAAAGTACCAGCAAAGGAGGGAAAAAAACCTCCAGAGAAGTTCCTGAGGAAGGAAATCTAGTCCTGCCAAGAATGTAATAAGGGTTAACGGAGAGGCGGTTTCTGCAAGCAACACCAGAATGTTTCCTTCCTGCCTTCCTTACAGGATTAAGCCAGTAATTTCTTCTAACAGCCGGTTCTCCGAACTGCTTAGAATGTTAACAACCGGTTCTAGTGAATAGGTGTGAACTGGTAGAATCCCAGCCCTGGGAGTAACCTACTTTTTTGTGCTTCTGATTTAATACCTGAAATGAATTATTTCCACATTTTAACAGATAAATATGGATGAGCATTTTTATTTCACAGGTAGTCCTCGTCATATGACCACAGTTGAGAAAAAAAATACATTATTAAATGAGACATCTGTTAAGTGGATTTTGCCCCATTTTATATCATTTCTTGCTTCTGTTGTTAAGTGAATCACTGCAATTGATAAGTTAGTTATCTGGCTTCCCCATTGATTTAACTTGTGAGAAGGTCACAAAAGATGATTACATGACCTTGGGAGATAGCAACAGTCATACATATGAATATACAAATATAACTCATGCCATATCACCTTAAGCAATGTTTAAATTTTCCATCTTTAAAAAATGATTAATAAATAAATTGGGTGAAAACAATCTCCATGTTCTTTTCCTAGGGCAAAGCACTGTTCCATGTATAGGGCTGAGTAGCACCCTAACAACTGATTCAAACGTGTTAGCACGCTTCTGTGCTAACGAGTTCTGCATATTTACAAGCGTAAACATAGAGAGAGTTGAAAATAATATTTAAGGTAATAGAATGAGGAATGGACAGGAAAAGATAATTATAAGAGTCCAGTGACATAGAGAATACTGCATGAAAGACTTTTTGTAACTTGTTGATGTAATTAGAAATTTATTTGGTAAAAGTAGCTATAAGTGTGTCATATTTTGTCCTGGTAAAGTAAGCGTGAAGTAAGAAAGAAGTGATTATAGCATATTTACCTAGATTTTTCAGGTGGAAGAATTTGGCTTTATTACTCTCCTAAAGTTCTTATTTCATACAGATTTTAGAAAACATGAACACTGGGACTATAATGCTATGCCTAGATTATGTCTGATTTATAAATTACTTGTCAAGTTATATAAAATATGATTCAGAAAATGGAGAACCGCTTGGGTTTGGAAAGAACAATTCTTGAAAGATTTATTTGTAACAATAAATGTTTGTGTATATATCTTACTAAATAAGGTGTATCTACTAACTTCCTTTTAATCAATATATTAGACTCAGTACAGTATAACATCATTTTGATGTTGCCAGGCTAGAGTTCTAGGCATCTGCCATAGTTTGCCATAGTTCTAGGCATCTTTTGGTTACTCTAAATCACGGGTGTCAAACTCACCATGTCATATTGCCATCATGTGACATTTCAGGATGTTTTCCCCATTCACGGAGCTAGGAGTTATGCATCCGGCCTGTGGGCTGCCAGTTTAACACTCCTGCTCTAAATCAGTGGTCGCCAACCGGTGGGCCATGGCCCACTAATGGTCCGTGAGAAAATTTTGGTGGTTCATAGAGAAATGTCCCCCCCAAAGCATCTTCCCAAAGCAATTAATCCAGGCTGCATGGGAATACAAGGCTGTACTGCTCACATGGCCTGTTCACCTGCTGGCCCCCACCCTTTACCCAAGTGCAAGCCTGCAAAGAGCAGCGCAGCCCTCGCTGACCAGGACAAGGAAATGATGCTGTCCAATCCCATCACAGGCTGGTCTCATATTCCAGAGCTGCAGTAGTCACAACATTGGCCCCTTTGGTCATCCCAGAGCAGCTCATCCATGGCAGGCCGGTGCACAGGCTAGTCCTGTGACTACTGCAGCTCTGGAATATGGGACCAACTTTCCCATCAACATCAGCAAGCCACAGTCACCCAAAATTCGTATTAGTGATCTGCGGGATTTGAAATTATGAGTTTGGTGGTCCCTGAGGTCGAAAAAGTTGGCGACCCCTGCTCTAAAAGATCCTTCTTTGAGTACTTTATTTGTCAAGAGAGAAGCACACATAGAAAGATATGTAATTTCTCCCATTTTTTTTAGTTTTATACATTAGTGTATTGCTCAGTACAAACATCAAGGAAGCTTTAATTGATTTCCTAGATAAGCTATTAAAATTTAATATTATTGTCCATCTAGGAACTTAATTTAAAAATAGTTTTGCCTTAAAAATTCAATATATTTTTAAAATCCAGCTGGAGTTTATTTTGGTTGATGCACTGTTACAGAGCCAACTGTCGGTTTCTTTGTAAAATTTCTTTTTTTCCTAGTACGAATAGAAAATATTTCCAATACACCTACATTTTTCTAACTTTTACAGAAAAATATATCAACTTGATTGTAGTTAATTCCTGAACATAACTAAAATATTTAGTTAGTATTTAGTAAATAAACAAAGCACCCAATATTAGGGCCTAATGCTTTTGGGATTAAACATCTTAATTTTATTTTGAGATGAATACTAGAATAGTAAATATCAGAATGAAAAATTAGATGGGATCCAGACAAATATTAAACATTTAAATTTGTTATAAATTAAATAAGTATAATTCAGTGGTGATATTCTACCAATTTGGCCCAGTTCAGGCAAACCGGGAGTAAAAAATGCTACTGCTCGGCCAAACCTATAGTTAAAAAAATCTACCAGTTTGGCCGAACCGGTCTTTATTTATTTATTTCTTTTTCCTCCTGACTATCAGTTGTTCTGACGATCAGCTGTGCTGGGATCCCCCTCGCTGTCTTACTGCTTTTCCCAGGAGGCTTTCCCTGAGGCCCAGAAAGCAAAAAGGCGTGCTTCCCCCACGCTCCATTTTTTGCCTCCTGGCCTTCAGGGAAGCCTCCTGGGAACAAAAATGGGCTCCTAGGAGGCTTCCCTGAGGCCCAGAAGGCAAAAAAACAGAGTGTGAGAGGGGGTGCTGCACAAAAAAAGAAGCCATGCCCACCCAATCACATGGCCATGCCCATCTAATCACTCCCACCTAGCCATGCCCACAGAACTGATAGTAAAAATATTTGCATCTCATTCCTGGTATAATTAACAAACAAGTGACCAATATAATTATTAATCATTTGAGTTACATTACAATTACAGTCCAGAGGCAATTTGGAGAACTCTGGAGGCTTTATCCAGTTATATTTGGAAGAGCATAACCTGTCCACTTAGTAAGTATGTCATTTTTATGCGATAACAATTCTGATGTTTCATTGATGTAATTCAGATATTAAACATAGTAATTGCTGACACCATATGGACGATAGTAGAATAATTTCTGGGCAGCTTAGGAAAAGGAATAATTGATGAAGAAAAGAGCAAAGGGAATACTGAAACATAGAGTAAAGGATCAGCAACTCAAGGGACATTTAGGAGTAGCAACAGTGAGAATGTAGGAAATTATAGGTCAAATGATGGAGGGACACAACTTCCTCCTCATTTGCAGTTTCCAAACTGGTGGGATATGTTTATAATGCCACTTTAACGAGTTTCATTCAAACATACATGAAATCAAAAGGGATTGCTGTGTTGTATAAATTTCATATTTTGGGGGGTATAGGTCAGTAAAATGTTGTCAACAGGAATTCAGAGCCGCAGTGAAATTGAATACTGATAGATTAACATTTATTTCAGTGTTTCCTCTAGTTCTACTTCTATTGTATTTTGTTTGTACTATTTCTTTTTGGCTGACCAAATTGTGCTAATTTATTGGCAAGATGATCTAAAGACTTACTGTTTTATTTTGGGATGGTTCTTGATTCTACAGCTCTTTTTTATATGGCTTTTTACCTGATGTAAAGTAAATTAAGAAATTTTGAAGACAATGGTGACTGATTCTGAAAGCTTTATATTTTCCCATAACAGCTGTATCATTCCAAACACTTTTAAAGTTTTCATTTTCCAGGGTTTGCCCTTAAATTTGTGGTTAGAAGTTCATGACAAAAGTCTGTAGCTTTTTTGTTTGTTTGTTTTAAACATTGCTGTGATGTCTGGTCTATGATGATTTCAGCAGTAAGTTTCCATTGTTCCTACAATAATGAAACTTTGGAGGGAAGCTGCGTCAGTTGGAGATTTAGGATCTTTTCAGGCTGTAATGCAATTTTACCCTTTCTTGTTTATTACTCTAATCCGGCCTCCAAATGGTTGTCCTCTGATGTTCTAGTTTATTGTATCTAATTATAGCATTCCTTTGCAATAAAGAACAGAAAGGAATTGTCTTTTGAAAGGATGTGGTATGAATTTTAATTATGAATATTAGGGTTACTCCATTTGCTGCTTTTATTTATGAGCAAACACATCAAAGTAGCACCCTCTACTGGTATTTTTATATTAAAATCTTTGATTTTTAGATTTGTAAAAGTATTTTTCTGCTGCTGCATCTCTCTTGTATTGAATGTAGAATGCTTACTACATAATCATTTTGCTAAGCTTATTTCAGAATTCTGAAAGAGATAGAAAGATAGATAGATAGATAGATAGATAGATAGATAGATAGATAGATAGATAGATAGATAGATAGATAGATATTGGATATATAAGGTAAATAAGGTTCCCCTCTCACCTACTTGCTATTTGTTTCTAGCTCTAGGGGGCGGTGCTCATCTCCATTACAAAGCCAAAGAGCCAGCGCTGTCTGAAGACGCCTCCATGGTCATGTGACTGGCATGACTAAATGCTGAAGGCACACGGAACACTGTTTCCTTCCCATCAAAGTGGTCCCTATTTTCCTAATTTCATTTTTACATGCTTTCAAACTGCTAGGTTGGCAGAATCTGGGACAAGTAACTTTGTTACATGGTGCTAGGGATTCAAACTGCTGAACTTCCAACCTTTCTGATCGACAAGCTCAGTGTATTAGCCACTGAGCCAATGTGCCCCTTATTAGATACATAGATATAGATATATAAGTATATAGTTTAAACCCTGATTTAAGGTACTGGTCTACAAGATATAGTTTAATAATTTAAATTAGGTTTCTCAAGCTGTAACCTATAGGTTTCTATAAGAGCAAAAACAAAAGCTCACTTAAATACAGACACTTTTCTGTCATTTGAATGTTGCTTCTTGATTAGATCCTAAAAAACTACAGGTAGTTCTTGGCATACAATCAATTGTTTACTGCCTGTTTGAAGTTACACTGAAATAAGTGACTGATGATGCTTTTCACACTTATAACCATTACAGCATCCTCATGGTCCCATGATCAAAATTCAGGGCTTGGCAACTGGCATATATTTATGACATTCGGAATGTTCTGGAGTCATGTGATCACCATTTGTAGCCTTCCCAACTGACTTCCTACAAGCCAAGTTAATGGGGAAGCCGGATTCACTTAACAACTGCATGATTTGCTTAACAACTGTAGTGATTTGCCTAATAATTGTGGCAAAAAAGGTTGCACAATGGGACAAATCACATAACAACTTAGCAATGGAAATTTTGGGCTCAGTTGTGGTCATAAGTCAAGGAACACCTGGAACAGAAAAATGTTTGTGACCTCGTGATAAAACCTTTCTTTATTCACTACTTTGGAAAATTCTGACCAATTTGTTTCTAAGAAAAATATATTCTGCTTGATTACAAAGTTCCTATATTTTCTCATTCCCAACTTTTTGGAAAATGAATTGCTCAAATGGAAGAAATGACAAATAGAAGAAACCATTAATGTTAAAAGTTGGGATTACTATTTCAGTAGTCTCTGAATCAAAATGTTTAAGTGACTTCTACCATCCCACATATGTGACTTTAAATTGTTATCAGTAAATATATTTCTTGAATGAATTACAAGTTGCCCTGAAATTTATTACAATTGATAATTGTGGAAGAATGATTATTGTGGATACACATGATACAGCCAAGTCCTTTTTTTCAATAGTTAAGTTTTGATTCTAGTACTAAGCTTAGAAAATGTTGGCAATAAAATGAATTGGAAATAGTATTTGCACTATTCGCTTTTTCCTTAAAACTGTCAAAGTTTATTATTTTAAAAAGAAGCTTCCATTAAACATCAACTGAAACTATTAATTTGGTTTCCCTTGCTTTCTTAAGAGTGGCTGCTAGAAAAGGGTTATTGTGCAAGTATTTTTTTAAATCTCATGTAGCAGCTTTTGTGTCTAGAAATCCAGTAAATCGTCAATGTAATGGATCATTTGAGAGGAAAGGGTATCTTTAAACCTGAATTTCTATTGGAATCATAAAATACCTATAATTATATAAAAGATGTAAACAGATGCAAATTATGTAAGCATTTTTAGTTGTTTGGGTTACTCTGATAAAATGAACATTGTCATGATTTTGGAGTGAGACCAAAAGAAAAATGTTGTCTGATGCATCCAAACTCCACTTAGTAAAAGTTTAATTTGACTGTATTGAAATATTAGACTATACGGAAATCAAGTGACCTTTTTTGTTCCTTTCAACATTTCAGTTTATTTTGGCATCATTATCTGTGATGCTGCACATTTGAAATTCTTGGGACATTCATTACAGTTTTTACTACTACTGCTTGTAAATCTTTAGCAGTATGTGGTTTACCTGCTTTCTCAGTTATTTGAATAAGGAATAAAGAAGACACTGTTTTTTTGATACTGGATTTCCTTACACATTTTATTTATATATAGACTTTTCTTACTTGCCCATCACCTCAAATCCCTATTGATTTGGCTTCTTTGTCTTTGTGCCTTCTTGGACTTCCAGCTTTGGAATGGGACAACTCGCCATAGCCAACTCACTGCAGAACAACTCGCTGTGGCCAACTTGTCACAGGCCAACTTGCCATGGACAATTCAACAATACAAAAGTTAATCTCAAAAGTTAATTTCAATGGAACCATGGCCAATAGTAATAAAATAAAGAAAGTCAATCTAGAAATAAAATTATACAATATTTTTTATGAAAACATGGTCGCCAATAATAAAAGTAACTGAATGAAATGATTTATACAGTGTTGAATTATCTCACAGCGAGTTGTCTCGGGACAAGTTAGCTGTGGTGAGTTGGCCATGGTGAGTTGGCCACAGCAAGTTGTCCTAGCTTATAATAGTTTTTCCTTTTAACAGAGACTGAAGGAACTTTGTTGTTTTTTCTTCCTTGGTATAACTGGGTAACTGAGTAAATCCTTCAGTTGCTCTTCCTCTAGTTCAAAAGGGGGAAGGGTTGGAGTAACTTCTCTGGATTCCAACAAGCAGGTGTGAATGTTTTTTATATTTCAGATCTTTACAACTGAAGTTACTTCTAGTGGAGCTCATTTTAAAATTACTATCATTGGCCTATATCTTTTTGCTACTTCTGTATGTAAGAAAATAAATATTGCCATGTTTAGATTAGTTTAGATTGAGTGGAAGAAAAGAGTAGGCTGAAGCTTTTTAATACGAAATTTATTGACTGCCAAGATGAAGTACAGAATAAAAGCTACTTTTATTTTATACATGGGGTTGGTATGAGCTCAAGTATGGCATATTAGTGAAATTTAAAACTGTGCAGTTTTAAAAAACAACAGTTTACGACCCAGAGACAATACTGTAAGAAAAACAGTGTTCCAGTAAATTCAGAATAAGGACAATTATGAATAATTTAATTTGAAAATCCACTTGAGGCTCTGAAAGCAAAATCATGATTAATTAAGGTTGTGCAAAACATTTCAGACTGAACCATCTTAAATTTGAAACATGGCATCTCAAATGCACAGTACTCTACCTCATATGCAAATTGGACATTTTGAACATTTTGAAGGTGTTAAGCTGAAGTGTTTCCCTACTTGAAACAAATGTTGTTCCAGTGTTCAAGGCAGCATATTTTGCATTCAAAATAGGCCACTTCACAGCTGAACTAGGGTATTTTTGAATTTGAAATGCTTGTATTAGTTTGCATACTCCCATTAGTAAAATTATTTTTTCCCCTATCTTGTATTTTTATGCTATACCAACGTCTATTAAGGAGATACAGCTTTTGAATTGAATAGGCTTTTGCAGATAGCCAACCTTACTCTCTGATAGAGCCAAAATAGGCAAGAACTCCCATTTTATTAGTTCTCCCACCCTCAGGAAAGATATTGAAGCTGTGGATGGTTTATTGTTGAATGTAGTGAAAAAGTTACCCAATGAAAATATAGTTAGGTTTAAGAATAATCCTACTGTATTGGAAACTTGTCTCTTCGTAATTGAAAGCCTATTTGGCTTCAAAAATCCAGATCACTATAGTTTAACTAAGAAATAGAAAATGATACAATTAGTAATTAGGTAGAACTGCAAGGAATTGAAATTAAGTCAGACAAATACGGTACTTTGCTGGTTTTATTTTTTACTCTGTAAAAATACATGCTGAAAGAACTTTTAAAGAAACAAAATAGATAATTAAAGACATGTGAACTACAGGGAGTCCTCAAGTTAAGACCACAATTGAGCCCAACATTTCTGTTGTTAAGTGAGACATTTTTAAGTGAGTTTTGCCTCATCTTACAACCTTTCTTGCCACAGTTGTTAAGTGAATCAATGTGATTAATAAATTAGTAACCCGATAGTTAAAGGAATCTGGCTTCCTGATTGACTTTGCTTGTCAGAAGGTCACAAAAGGGGATTCCGTGGCATTGGGGGCCACAGCAACGGTCATAAGTATGAACCAGTTGCCAAGCATCTGAATTTGGATCAGGTGGCCATGGGGATGCTGCAAAGGTCATAACTGTGAAAAACGGTCATAGGTCAGTTGTTCAGTGCCGTTGTAATTTTGAATGGTCACTAAATAAACTGTTGTAAGTTGAGGACTACCTGTATACTGTTCATATTCACTGGTGGGGTCTGCACCTGAAAGTTGTGATGAAATGATAGCTATCAATGGCTGCTGTATGTGGCATTTCTTCATGAGTGCTGTTTCAGTTAATGGCAATGGTGCAAATTGTGATTGGTTGCAGCAGTGGAAAATACAATGGGGATGCCAACTATAGGCATTGCTGTGGATCTTACTTCTAATAGTAGTTCAATTGCGGGATGGGGTGGGTGGGGATAAGGATGACAGATTGTAGTGAGAACGTAAAATAGTCCAGATTAAAGTTATTGCCTCAGTACTGACAGCCTTTCTCTAAAGAAACTTTAGATGGCAGTATTTTCATTGCGACTACAAATTCTATTGTTCCTTTAATATTTCCAGCAATTGTTGCATTTGTTAAAGTACATCATCATTAATAATTTAAATATCCTAATGAAAGTACTTAGGCCTTTGTTTTCTTTCTTTTACACTTGATGAAATCTGTTTGATGAACAGTTACCTCCGCATCGACCCAAGTGAAAAGACATGCTTGTGAAATACTGAATACGCTTTGGCTTAACGTAGCGATCCATTGGCAAATTGCTGTAGATCTTTTTTAAAATGAAAATATTTAGAAAGCTGCCAGAGGGATATATATATATTTTCTCTTTTATTTTCACTCATCACTGACCTGTCTGCGTCATCGACTTGGCCAAAAATACAGTACTCAGTAATATAAAACTATAGACAGGGGTATTAAGAGGGCTAATGCTGCAAGCTGCCTTTGTAATCATTGCCTCCCAGTTTCAAAGATTATTCTTGTAAATAAGGGTTATCTTTCAATTGAGGTGAAAAATAGGGATTTGGCCTCCAGAGGCCAGTGCTGATGCTTGTGTGGCTTTTGATCATGTCAGAGCCACTCTCTTTATATATGCTGTAGGCTGCTTCAGGGGCATCACAGCTAGGAATCTGCTTTTGTTCTACAGAAGAGTTTACATTCCAAAAAGTGAGCCTAAGTACAGCTTGCTGTTGCTGCTTTTCCCCCTGACAACAGACTGCACAAGTGGAATGAGAGAGATATAGCATATGTCGAGGACAGTAATTGCATGATGAACGTCTGCTTTTAGTGTATTCTGATTATGTCTTCTGAAAATCTGTATTCCCTTTGGAAAAATATAACAAAAGATAATAGTAAGTACATTGTTTCCCATTCCAGGTCCGGTTAGGAAGCCCAAGTATGTGGAAAGTCCTCGCATACCTGCAGATACAGTTGTCGTTCCAATGAGAAAAGTGTTGGAGCCGACAGAACCTAACCAGAATGGTAAGCCTGGGTATTTGGAATAGTTTCATTTTTGACTGAATGGCTGGATTTTGCCTTGAAAGAGAAATGGGGATGAAGGTTGTACGGACCTTGCGTCGATGAATGTATGCTTGTGTTTGGTTGCTTGACATTCGGGAATGATGATGTGTACCTAATCTTCAAGCGAAATTTAGTCTGATAGTTGGTGGGGGGTCACTTTTAATGTGAAAGGCCTGCTTGGAGTTCGTTTCTAAACTTGCTTTCTGGGTTTTTTTTTTTTTTTTTT
>BHFT01023440.1:24328-37624 GCA_004320025.1 Laticauda laticaudata
GTTTTTTTTTTTTTTTTTTCCAAATCAGAGTGTTCCACTTATGCCATGTTAAAGTGATGTGCCTTGCCACAGCAATGAAAAGCTTGCTAAATCAGACAGCAATAACAATAGATGACTGTGTCAGCAAGACTAGTAACAGCCTGACCCTGGAGTTAATTGGTATTCTTGAAAAGTTCCATGTTCATTAAATTTGACCACGGCATAACAGAGTGCAGTTTCAATGAATGTCAGTGAGAAATTACAATCAAATGCTCTATAAGTATTCCTAATATAATAAGAATTTCATCTTCAGCATTTTATTTTAGATTTACAACCTGGTCGACATCAGCAAAATCAGTATATAACATATAGTTAAGTAAATTATCTACCTTGTTTTTTTACTTGAGCTTGAACTCTCAAAATCTCTTGCTATTTGAGGCATAGATTTTTCTAGCAGAATTGAAAGCTTTGTTTGTCTGTTTCCCCACATCTCACACCTTCCCCCTCCCCTTCCTTAATGAGAAATCTATTATGGCCCTGATTCTCCTTTGGGTATAGCAAAGCTAATTTCTACAACACCACATTTGGGCCTCCAGTTTTTCCCATAGATTCAGGAAATTAATGGAGAGCAAAAACAATTTACTTTTTATAATTTCCAGTTATAGTTTTATGTATATTAATCCTGTCATAGATGTCAAGTCTAAAATGTTTGATAGTTATAATGTATTGATTTTGAGGTACTTTCCTTCAAAATGCTGTGCTCATTCTTTTATTCTATGAGATGTGCATGCAGTAGCTGGGAAGGATTGGCAGTTTTGTTGATCAAAAGGCAATGTCTTTTTTTGTAGAAGAAACATTGGAGTTAATAGTGCATAAGAATTCTTCTATCATCTCCAATGTACCAGTTCTGTTTACTGAGTAGAGAAGACTTAGCTAGGACTAATCCAGAAAAGTGATTAAAGAACATCCTATAAACCTGAAGAAATGCATTAATTTTGCTAGTTAGTTGATTTAAATCTTCATTCTATCTGTCCCATATGACAGGATGCCACACAATCACTAGCCTGTATGTATTATTTATTCTTAATATATTAAAAATAACAAATTCAGACAAAAAATAAAATAAGGTCTAATATTTGATAAAATAGGTAGAAGAAATCATACACATCACAGATGCACAGATTAGTTTTGACTATTATTCTGCATTGTTTATAACCATGTAAAGATTTCTATAGGAATTATTTTTTTTTTGAGAAAGGACCTTTATGAATGGACTCAAATATATAAGATAGCAAAGCCATTGCTAAGTAAGATTTTTGGCATAGCAGGCATTATATGAATGCTATGGCATATCTGACAGACATGATAAGATTATATCTTTTAACTTTCACTACATTATAAAAGACATTCTTAGATCAGATCCATGCAAGTCTTTGTTAGGTGTTTTCTCTAATATCTACTTTTTCAATTTAGTTATTTCAGCTAGGAAAAACTGATTCTGATTTAGGAAGTTTGTCTGCTTGTCCCAGGAGCGCTATGCTTGTGCAATCTGTTAGGTTTGTGATTGTGGAGCTGGTCGGAGTGAAGATACTCTGGCTCATATTTGTGGGCAAGCGATAATTAAATTGCAATATTTTGATTTACTCATTTTGAATCTTTGGCAAGTTTAATAAGTTGGATAAAATGACCTAATATAGGATTGAATGGCATTCAGATAAATTTGTCTCTGATCAGTAATTAAATTGGGTTTTCTATTGTTGGGAAAGCTCTGGCAGTGTCATAAATTGTAAAAGGAGGGCTTTCTAAATGTATATATTTCATCCACCAAATACCTTCAATTCTAGATTAGCCCTTTTACTTCATCCTCTACTTTTCACAAAACATTCATACATGAAAATTTATACCTGAAGTTAGACATAAAAAAGGTTGAAAGAAAAGTTAATACATTAGAGAAGATGACAAACTATTTAAATTTGTCTTGTCTTGTTTGATATGATATGAGAAACTAGCTACTGTAGTTATTGAAAAGACCTGATGAAACAAACTGTACCAATAAAGGAGAACAAGCAAAACTAACAGTGTTTTAGTGGGTTGAGTAAACTTAGTCAGTGTGATGTTGACTTCCCAGAATATGGGTTTGGGCAAGTTATTTGAATCTCTGACTCACAAATTTGCTTTTTTGTAATGTCAACCACAGTGATAACAGCACAAATATGGTCATAGGAATTGTGCGTTGTGTGGATTTAACATTGTCTTTTTCTTGTTATCAGGTTGCTGTTGTAAGTAGTTTTTTTTGTCTCAATCTCATATATCATGATTCCAACAACAAACAGCTGCTAAATCTGTGTATAAAGCTTATAGAAGTGTTATATGATGACAAGAGTATTCCCCTTCTTGTCCTGAGCATCTGGTATTCAGAATTAACTGTTTGGACATGGAAATTCCCTTAGCTTCTATAGCTGATGAAAAGGTCTCTGGAGATGTAACATGGGCAGATTATAAGAATTTACTTTGGATGGAACCAAGTGAAACTTTGATGTACATTGCAGAGAATAAGAAGTAGACAAGTCTCACTTTCTGGAGTAGCTAGTTGCAGGAAGACTTCGGAGCATGTTAGAAATCATAGATTTTTTTATCTTAGAAGAAAACAGATTGCCAAGTAAAACTGAAGCATGTGGATCCTTGCATTAGAATGATGTCCTCTAAATGGACATCATTTAAAATCTTACTGTTATTAAGGTTGTTTTATTTTTTAGCACATCACTTATTATTTGGTAAATTCACTGGCTGCCTATCTCACCATGGGGCTACTCTAGGCTAAGCAATGCTGATATGACAGGTTCTGGTTGGAATGTCTATCTTTACCTATATATAAAACAATAGTACAATGGAAGAAAATAGGGTATCAGACATGGGTGAGGATGTTTCTCCCATTTAAATACCTCCTTTCCAGCTGTATTTACACCTAGTTTAAGTCTTCAGTTTCAGAAGTGAAACATGTGCTAAGATCTCCCTTTATATGGGGAGTTCTATTTAATAAATGGACATTAAAGGTGCTTTTTTTTTGGTAAGAGTTTTGTTAGAATATGGCAAAATAAAATGCGTTGATAATAACCTGTTTCAATTTCATTATTTGCCTTTATGTTGGAAGCTACACTCATTTGAAGTGAATATAAACATGAATTAATATTTTTCCCTTGAAATTACCTTTTTTGAACAGAAGCAAAGTCAGAGAAGGAATCTAGCTGTTCACCAGCAGCTCAGGAACTGATGACAAGACTTGGGTTTTTACTGGGAGAAGGCCTTCCAACTTCTGCCCATATCTCCACGGAAGAAAAACATGAAACTATGGTATGCGAATGGAAAAATAGTCTCAATCTAAAATGCTACACATTTCTTGCTTTCAAAGTATTTCACCAGAACATGTAAATGTGTCATGCTAATAACTACAGATAGTCCTTGACTTAACACAATTTGTTTACTGACTTTTCAAAGTTACACTGGAAATAGTGACTTTTTTCAAACCAACAGATGCTTGGCAATTGGCTCATATTTATGATAGTTGCAATGTCCCAGGATCATGGATTCCCTTTTGTGACCTTCTGACAAGCAAAATCAATGGGAATTCCAGATTTATTTAACAATCGTGTCACTAACTTAATAGTGATTCGCATAACAACTGTGGCTAAAAAGTTGTAAAATGGGACAAAAGTCACTTAACTGTCTCACTTAGCAACAGAAATGTTGAGCTCAATTGTGGTCTACCTGTAATAAATAACTGATATATTTATTGGTAATTTTCTTTGCTTTTTCTACAGAAACACTACTTTTAAAAATGCACCACATAGAATTATTAGAATATTATTGAGTAATTGTTTTTTTAATTAAGACAATTCAAACTGCTTGACCTAGAAAATATTTTTTAAAACATTTAGAATATTTAGCTCTTATCCTTTTCTTGTCTAAGGCCACAATGATACAGGGTATGGTACTTGGCTTGCTGGATCTGTGAAGAAAAGCTGAATGAAATTCTTTCCTGGCAGAAAAATCAACTCTATACAATTTTTGTCTGACATTTGGAAATCAATTTTGTGTCATGATGCAACTTGAGATGATTTTTTTTCTTACAGTGCAACATGCATAAGTTATTTTTCACATGAACTCTCTCTATATTGAATTAAATGTTTTTCAATTAGACAAATTTATCGTTTAGCATTATATAGAAAATATTCTACAAAATATTTAAAGAATGGAATCTCTGTCTAAAAGAATATGTGGCTTATTAATCTGCTTCATTTTAAACCTATAATCAGTAATGACTAAATAATTTTAAGTAAGATCTTCTATATGGTTCTGTTTTTTGGGTTTTTTTTTCTTTGTATAAAAAGCTAATTAAATATATTCTGCATTTTATTTTCATCCTAAAAGCTCAATAGTTGGGTCTGGTATTGCTGGCTTTTAGCAAGATGATTTTTCACCAGTATTTCAGAAAATTCTGTACAGTTCTGACCTAGAGAGTCAAAAGGTCCATAAGTTGATTTAACTTATTATGTGGTCATGGCTGTGCTAACTCCCTGAAAAGTATTCAACAGATCATTCTGGGAAATTTCCAGGGAAACTTTGTATGCCTGTGCAGGGTTTTTTTTTTCTGCTGAATATGAACTGTTCTCTTTGTGGATTGATCTGTGCTTGTTAATTCCTTGTTTCATTCATTTTTTAGTGCACAGTAGCTAGTCAAGGAGTCAGTCCTTGTTCTACACTAACAAGCAGCACTACGTCTCCTAGCACCGATAGTCCCTGCTCTACTCTGAATAGCTGTGCTGACAAAACAGCGGCCAACAAAAGTAGTCCCTGTGGGACCATTAGCAGCCCAAGCTCCACATTGGAAAGCAAGGACAGTGGAATTATAGGTAAGCAGTTTAATTCCTGTTAATGCAGTCACTTCTGGCTGTCTCTTTTATAGCTTGCTTTTAGTGTGTGTGTGTATGTCTGCAAAGGCTATCTGCTGCAAAGAAAATGGAGCTGAAGTGCTCTTATCTTAATTCCTGGTAGCGTGTAACTCCAATTTAAACAAAAATGTAACATGATCTTTCATTCATTGCTATGTCATTCTCTGGGATTCCTTTGACTATTTTTTTAGGAATGTAATTGTGTTCTATTTACTTATAACTCTTATTGGGCGAGAAGGAGCTGAAAACCTAACTTCATTGATTACAAGATTGTGGTTTTCGGAGGTATATGTTGGATGGAGAAGATTGTAGTTTTGCTGTAGAAACAGAGAAAGTTGCGATGGTGTGATAGTTAATAGAGTTATGAATTTCAAAGTCCCTTCTTCAGATTTCAGTACCACTATGAACTTGTTGAAGTATTTTCAAAGTTGATAAGATTCTCTCTGAATCTCATCTGGAATGCAAGGACAATACTGACCGATCTGGTGGTAGTTTTAAAGAAGTTTCTCTCATCCTCATTCCTTTAAAACAGGGGTGTCAAATTGGTGGCCCACAGGCCAGATGCATCCCGCACAGGCCATACCCACCTCTCCGAAGGAAAAAAACTTTGTGATACATCACATGATGGCAATGTGACATTGTGAATTTGACACCCATGCTTTAAGATGTATCCACAAACAATTCTGATAACACCACCACTACCACCATATATTTGAAGTAAGTTGACTACTAAGGTAAAACATTAGGTATGTTTTCATTAATTAATTTCATTTATATCGTACCTTTATTATTTTCACAAGGAATTCAAGGTGGTGAATATGTCCAACCCAACTTCTTCCTCCTCTTATTTCCCCCCAAAACAACAACCCTTTGAGGAGAGCTGTATTTTTGTGAGCAATGGACACACATGAATGCAGCTTGTGTAAATGGAGCTATGCACATGCACACATGCACCAGCCAGTCACACAGGACCATCCCCTCTACCCCCTCCCCCCTGCCAGTCCACAAAGCCTGAAAGATTGGAGAACTCCAATCTAAAATATGGAAATAATTGTGCATATATTGTGCCTATGAATGACCTAGTGCTCTATTGCTCAGCAAAAGGCTCATCTCCACCATGATGTCTATGTTAATTGGAAGTTACCATGCCAGGTTTAATTGCCTGGAAAATTGATTTTCTTATACTGGAAAAACAACATTGGTCTGTATGAAATTCCCCCCAAAAAATCTGAAGTAAATTTGCAAGCTGGACATTGAAGAGTTGTTTTCTGTGAAATTGGCAGCTACATACTATTAATTTGATAAATAAATACAAATAAGATTTCTTACAATTTTTGTGAAGCTATATATTTCCCTGGGAAGTGGCAGTACATAAAACATTCAGCTGTTTACTTTGAAGTTGCTGTGGCAAGGTCAAACTTGGAGTTCGGAATGGTAGTTGAAGGCAAACAATGGACATTGGTAAAATGCTGCTTGTCTTCCAAGAAATAAGACATTGTGGCTTATTTTTAAGATGTGGAAGCAGAGGAATTTTTATCCTAAGGAATACTTTGCATGCTTCTTTTAAAATTGGGAATGTAAAATGAATACAGAGTAAGCTATAGAGATCTGAGCTAAAATGAAAGCTGTAGAAAAATCTAGAAGAAAACCAAGGAAAAATAGCTGCGACAATAAGGATCCTAAAAGAGCATCTGTCTCAATGTTCATATCATTTATTCTTAGTGCTGTTATAAAAATATATAAGATGCATCAGTCTGTCACACATACTTCCCAGCAAATATTGAAAGACGGTAGTGGTTTTTGAAAAAGAAAATTTAAAATGGAATGAAAATGATGGACTGTTTCTTCTGTTTGCATTTATCTGTTTCGTTTAATTCCCATCTTTTCATTCATACAACTCTCAAGTCACTTCACAGCATTAAAAGAATGCTAAACTAATCATGAAATGTTGCATGAGTTTCTTATAAATTTATTTATTCTGCATTTATTTGATAAGGGAAGCAAACTCCATTTTGCAAACCTACCAGAACTTTTTTTTTAGTTTTATGTGTGCGAATATATTACTAGCATTAATGTTCATTCGGTACACAGTTTAATAAGTATGCCTTTTGTAAAGTTTTCTTGCGGAGAGAGGGCAAGCTTTGCTCAACCATAAAAATAGTTGTTCTTCTATGCCACTTAAGTTGGCTTCCATTCTGTTTCCATTCCTACTACATTATTCTGGGCCAGTAGCTCCTTTGAGTGAAAGACCACCTTCTCCTCCTCCCTCCCACACTTTTTACTGGCTCAGATAGCTTTCTTTCTCTTTTTGGTGTTTTATTGCCTTACTGGAAATTGTCTGTGCCTCCACTGACATAAAAAAAAAAAAGTAAAGGCAGAATTTCGTCTTTTCCAGTGAGCGAAAGAAGGGAAAGGTCTGGGCTAGTGGCCAAAAAAAGGGAGGGGGAGACATTTGGCAAGATGCCTTCTTTTCAGGGTTACAGACTTGAATGGAAAACCTCTTCCCTCAATTAGAAAATCAGGAGGGAGTTTTCTTTCATAATATATCAAAAGACCAATTTTTAAAAAATCAAAACATGTAATAATTCTGTTACATGGAAGCATACCATAAGGCTCTCTTCAAATTTTTGCATTTTTTAATAGTGCTTGAGTTGTTAGTCATCGCAATAAAATGATAGTAGTTGTCACGGCATATTTTCTTGAGTATTAAGAGGCGTACAGTATATATAGTGAAAACTAAGAACAGTGACTATCCTATATTTTCCCAAGGATTATAATTTCAAGTGACATGAAAGAATTTGCAGATTTTCCAGATGGGTCACATAACTATCATTTCTCCTTATGTCAATTCAGAGTTTCCCATGAATGTGTGGGTGTAACCAAAAGTGTACTTACTCTTACCCAGAAATATAATAAATAATGTATTTTTGTTTGTTGGGTTTTTAGGGACAGTAACAAGTTCATCTGAAAATGACGACCGGAGTGGATCAAGTTTAGAATGGTCCAAAGAAGGAAATCTCAGAACTGGTGTACACCAAGGAATTATTGACCGAAGGACAGATAATTGTTCACCAGTTGCAGAAGAGGAGACAACAGAATCCCCAGAAAGTTCCTTGAAAGTGGAAGCATCTTCTGGAGATGGCCCAGTTACTTACATTCAAAACTGTGGCTCGTTAGGAATGCCTCGGCCCAATTCTGTTGCAGGTAAGAAAGAATTGAAGAGTTCATGTTGGTTTGCCTTCCAGATTTTCTTCTACTGTGAAGTAAAAACATTTCCCTTTAATGTTGCTCTTGTATTAACATAAGCCAATTCTCGTAAATTTAGATCTGTTCTTTAGCTAATGGACAGACAGAGGCAGAGCTCAACAGCAGGAATTTTTTAAAAGTACAACATAAACCATAAATCTGCTTATAGAATATTCAGACTTTTATAATAGTTCTTGCAAAAGCCATCTATGCAATTTTATAGGATTCTAGTCAGGGAACGGAGCTTCATGTCCCGTTGATTGAGAAGAGAAATTTGTCATATATGAAAGTACTTTAAAATATAGTCAATAGTAGTTTTTGCTGTGTTCTCTTTGTTTGTATACGTTTTAAATTGGGTGGTGATGGTTCCTGCCTATCTTTATTTTTAAATGAATTTTTTTGTGAAGGCTAAATAACTCAAATTCCTCACCCCTATATTTATGGCTCATGTAGTTAATTCTTGCTTAAAAATATAGCCGTCATAGGATGGATGGACAGGATTGTTGCCTTAGTGAGAAGAGCTTGTTCCACACTGCTAGAAGTATATTAAGCAAATGGGTAAGAACCGGTCACCCAATTGCATGCCTTGCTTTTCTGATGAGGTTGCTATGAAGTGTCAGTCCATTGGATTGAACTGGGTCCAGAAAGCTTAAACCAGAGGGTGATCCAACTGTGTATAATATAGCATTTGTGTTAGTATTTTTATTGCAAATAATTTCAAGGCAGCAGGAATAGAACTATTCTCTTCTTTTTGCAAGAAATGAAGATGGAGTATATACAAATTTTAGCATTATGGGCTGAATCGGAAGCATGAGGTTCTTTTTTAATGAATGTGTGAAAAATTATGTTCAAATTACACAATTGCTTGAGTGCCTATTTATATGCCTGGCATGTCTTTCAGAGCTTCTAGCCAAGCTCATATGATTTTAGTCTTTTGATCGTTAATTTCCAATTAAATAAAGGGTTCTTCTGAGACGATATAGAGTCCTACATAATATTGCACACTGTCTATAATGAAGTGGAAGCAAATTTATTTCCCAGTTTAAGAATATGAAAGTGCAAATTTGATAGGTAATCTTATCAAGTCATTTAGATAAAAGAGCAATGGAATTACAATTCATTCCTATTTAGTTCCCCACCTTGTTGATATTAAATAATGATGGTGGTCATATACAGGTTGTTCTCTCTTATGGACCACTCATTTAGTGACTGTTTACAGTTACAATAGTGTGGAAGAATTAATTTGCAGTCAATTTACAACCTTTGCAGCATCCCTGAGCCACGTGATTTTCATTACAGTCAGCATACACTGTCCTGTAACTGATTGGACACAACAGCTTATTCTCTTGACATTTTTTCCTCTTTAACCTCTCCACTATTGGATGAAGGGAGGAAACATGACTTTATAGGCAACCTCTCCTTTGTCTTACCCTTACCCTCCCCTTACTCTCAGAGCAGAGTTGCAGATGAAGGAATTCTAAGAGAGTACTATAAGCTAAATAGTATAAGCCAAATCAGTTGCTCAATGCCCAAACAAAGAAGACATATAGATGATCCTAGGTGCCAGGTTCTACCTTGCCAGCAGTGGACAATCCTGCATAGTATTTGCACCTCACACGGTGTCTGCTGAGATTCACTTTATAGATGGGGTATAGCATCCTCCCCTCAGTGTGACTGTGCAGTCCCACTTCAAACTGTAGATCACATTGTGATTGGCTGTAAGCTGAGTGTATATCTCATTCCAGTTTCTGATTTTTTTTTTCAGATAAACAAATACTGCACTATAGTGATTGGATGACCTAGACATTAATATCTGAATATAGATCTTTCTATGTATTTATTCATATTTAATTTATTTTTCATTTAGGTGAAATATTAGTATACATTGTCAGTCAATGTTTATTGTGCCATATGCTGAATAAATAAATAACTTAACCTGTTTGTGTACAGGGGAGAAATAAAGTAAGGACTTTCTGTGGCAATTTCTCCTTTGCCTGACCCTTTCCCTCCCCACCGAGCAGAGAGTTTGGAGAGATAGTGTTTGCAAGAGAGGAAGCGGTTTGCTATTCTACACATCAAAATAGTGTGATTCCACTGGCAGCGATAGCCCAGGCACACTACACCAGCAGCTTACAGTATTCCCTTGCATCTTCCAATAGGACTTTTAAGATTAATTCAAGATACTTCCACATAAAAGAAAGAACTATATCCTGAATTTATTCTAAGAATAATTGCTGCATTATTACCTTGTCCAGCTTTGAAAATGCTTAATGTGGCATAATCTTACTGTTGGAAAGTTATATAAGCATTATAAATCCTCTGCAAGAGGCTACGGAGCAATACATTCTCCCATGAGCTGTTCAGAGCAGTAGTGGGAGGTACTTCAGTCTCTGCATGTGTAGGCTGGCTTAATTTGTGGAACGCTCCTCCTCCTCCATGGGACTCCTCCTTAGCGTTCCCCAGTTTTGGCTCAGCCTTGTGAGAGATAGCAGTGCTTGTGATTCTTCCTTGACTGAAAAAGGAAACATTTTTTCATGGCCAGCAGGTTTGACAGTTTAATCAGCTTGTCTCTAGCCTTCTATCCCAATTGATCTCGCAGCCCAGACAGGTCTGATTCGGGAAAGTGCCGATTTGCGCCACAAATGGCAGAAGGCTTCGGCACTGCTCTGCGCCACCTCTTCACAGCCGATTTCTCGACCCCTGCCATTTTGATCGTTTGCCAGTGTTTCTCTCATTCTGTCATCAGCGTGACCTTTTAGCTCCAAACCGAGTCGTATCGCTCTCCCCCTCCCCGAACGCCATTTTAAGTGGAGAACTCAAACTTGTGGTAACTCCCACTTTTCTCGCTGCTTAACTTAACAGAAAGAACCACCGCTGGCTATTCATTTATGAGGTAGGAAGTTGCCATGAGGAGCGCGCCAAAAGTTTAAACAGCCGGAGGCCATTTTGTGCTGTCAAAACCTCGTGGCCGCATGCCAGTTATTCATTCTTGAGCTGTGTGAGGTAATTCTGCTCGGACCAGCAGGTTCCCTTCAAGACTCTTGGTATTATTATACCCTCGTCTTGGTTTGGATACATTTGAGGCTATTATTTTACATTTCAAACGTTGGCTTAACCCTCACAGCCCAATTATCTCAGCAGCACAACAGCGAGCACCCAGGCCTGTGTCTGCCTGTGCAGGGAAGCTGGTGAAGGCCTCTACACTTATCAACTGGGCCTTAGGCATTCGCAATTCGACTTTTTTGGTTTTCCCTTATATTGTGTTACTTAATTAATATATTCTTATACTTTTACCATAGATACATATATATACATAGTGCTTATAAGAGCAATAAGTAAAATAATAATAATAATAATAATAATAAACTTTCTTCAGTATAATATTTTAATGTCAATAAAATATTATTACTGGGATGCAACTCATTTTAGATAGGTACCAAAAAAAGGGACAATAATACCATTATCAGGAAACCGGTCTTGACTCAGATCAGGTCCCTGGGTGTGCCAACCACCTTCACAGCTTTTTATAACAAGCATACTGTAATTTCAATTTGAATCAAAATGGCAGATGGGTAGCACCTTCAGACCTCATCCTTGAAGGCAAAAGTCAAATTTCAACACAAACCAAGCATGCTAAGGGGACTTCTAAAGCCTCAGAAAGGGATGCTATAAGGCGCCATAAAGCTTTACAAAAGCAGATAGTCAAGCACACTTGGGAGGCGCACAATGTACCACAGGACTTCTCCTCCTCCAGCCCGTCTGTTTCTTCACACCTCCTCCTCTCCTAGATCTCTCCCTCTCATCCAGGCACAGCTTGGCTCCCCAAGCCAACAGGCCCAAGTGCCGGGAACACCGACTACACGAAGGGCTCCTGAAGCCACATTCACTCTTATGGCTATTGGTCTTCGTCATGGCGATAGTCTTATTGAGGAGGTTCCAGAGAGGATGAAAGCCTGGATGGAGCTGGCAATCCGCCAGGGAATCGCAGCAGGGCTTCAAGCACGCTGTCAGGACCAGGGAATATCCTGGGATCACCGATCGTGAGTCCCAATCACTGAGGTCATTGACCAGGTCAGAGCAGCAACCATACCCAGGTGTTGTGAGCAGCACCATACCCAGAGGTTTGAGCCTGCTTTGTCAGAGGTCGAGGACTTGGTCAGTGAGGAAGAGAGGATTTGGCTCTGAGGTTTGAGCCTGCTTTGCTGGAAGACACAGACTGGACAATGAGAAGGAGGTGATTTGGCTCTTGAGGTTTGAGCCTGCTTTGTTAGAGGATTTGAATTACCTTCTCCCAGGGACTTTCCTCCTCGGCAGGATCTTCCTCCCTGATTGTACCTCAGGTGTCGGCAGATAATCAGGAGAGCGTATCAGAGCCTCTGACTGAGGATAAAGCTGAGGAATGTTGGTTTGATGCGAGGCAAAGACGCAAGGAAAAGCGTGAGATGCAACGCAAAAAGAAAGGACAAATCAGAGACTGAGATGAAAGACTGACACGCCCCACAGGGAATAAAAGTGGGTGTGTTAGCTCTGGGCTCTTTTTCTGGACAACGTGCTAATTAGTGAGAGAGGCTTCGCTGGATTCTGTGTGTGTCGACAGCTTTTGATTTATGTTCCTGCTTTCTTATCAAAATTGGCAGACAGCTTGCGTGAGACTGCCAAGAACATTATCAGATCAAGTAATTTAACCTGGTAATCCCTGGACTGGCTTGCTTATTTGTGTTTTCAATTAGAAATTTGGACTTTTTACTTTGTTGGTACCGGTGAGACATAACACCCAGGTGTTTTATTTACAGGGGGAGACCCCCTTCCAAGGGCGACGGAGGAGGAAGAAAAAGAAGTGGATCAAATTAATCAAATGGAGGAGACTGAATTGATAGCGATACATGATAGCGAACCCCTGTCAGAAGCAGACCCCTTAGAAAAGGAAATGTCTGAGGATGAGGGTCTTATTCCTGACCAACCTGTTTTTACCGGTTTGTTCCACCCACAGCTTTTCAGATCTCTCTTGTTTAAGGCAAAAAATATTGCACGCCTAAACAAGTTGTCCCCTTCCACCACACCAACTCCTTCGGAAGAGGGACCAGAGGATCTGATCTTCAACCAACCAGTAGTTGAAACAGAG
>BHFT01023443.1:0-27760 GCA_004320025.1 Laticauda laticaudata
ACCAGCACACAGATACACTGTATAGTAAAATGTAGGTTTTTACTTCCAGTAAATGGTTAAGCAAAGTCCAGCAAGAAGTCCAAGTCATACATGGTTATTGCCATCAGTTTTCAGTCCAGGGATAATCCAATAACAAAGTCCAGTATCACAATTAGTTCAGTAAAATACTCACATCAAATCCAAGAATAACGACAATCAGCAACACTCAATAGGGAAATGCAGGAACAGCAACACACTCTGAAACCAGGTTTCTGGCTCCATCTTATGGCCATTTAAGGAACCATACCCAGTTACAATTTTAGCATTTCCTAAAAGAGACAGTATTAAAATGTCTATCTTGGTTTATATATTCCAACCGAACTGTTAGGTGACTTACATTTCTAACAGGCATGTAGACATGTTATAGGGTTAATAGTATTTAGGGATAATGGGTTTGGTGGGGCCAGAATTAGAAATGTGTGTAGCCCTGGGTATGGTGTGGTGTGTTTCATGATAATGGTAATAAAAAGAAAGGGAACAAACTCAAAACTCAACTCTACCCTTGCCTGGCTTTTAGCCTTTCTTATCAAAGAAGAGTATTTGTTGTTTGCTGAGCTAATAAACCACTATTGCATGACAAAGGAGCTGGAGTTTATATTCATTTCAGGATAAATCTTCAATACTCAAGGACTGGCTGAGAGTCGGGTTCATATTCCAGAGCTGCAGTAGTCACAGGACTGGCTGTGCACTGGCTTGCCATGGATGAGCTGCTCCAGGATGACCAAAAGGCCAGTCCTGTGATTACTGCAGCTCTGGAATTTGGGACCGACTTTCCCACCAATGTCAGCAAGCCACCCCAGGGCAGATTTCCTTCCCCCGCCATTGGTCTTATCTTCCAGTTCCAGCTCACATGGCTCTACTCCAGGTTTGCACTTGCCCAAAGGGAGTGGGACAGTGGGTGTGCAGGGCATGTGGGTGGCATAGCCTTGTGTTCCTCCAGGTCATGTAGGCGGCACAGCCTTGTGTTTCCATACAGTCTGCATTAATTGCTTTGGGGGTGTGTGCTTTGGGAGGACATTTGTCTGCATACAACCAAAATTTTCTTGTGGACCACCAGTGATCCATGGCCCACTGGTTGCTTTAGTCCATCCCTTGTTTCAGCAGGAGATCCCATACCATTCATGGTTATTCATACCAGATAAATGACTGTCCAGTCTTTTCTTTTTTTAAGCCACCAGTGATGGAGCACCCACAATTTCTGAAAGAAAGACATTCCATTGGTTGATTGTTCTTACCATTGGGAAATTTCTCCTTCGTTATAGGTTGTTTCTTTCCTTGGTTAGTGTTGTCCGTGTTCTGTTTAATTTTGGTGGAATCTAAATGTTTTAATTATTTTAAAATGTAGGCAACTTAGGCAAATTTTAATTCTGTTCAGATATTAGTTTTGATTCGCTATGGCCCAAATGATTCCTGTGCATATGTACGCATAAACACATGCACACACACACATACACACACACACACACACACACACACGACATTAAATGGAAAGTTCATTCAAAAAGCCAGCTGGTGCCTGAATGCATTTCCTAGGCGAGATCCAAAGAAGAAATGAAAAAGCAATGCCCTAAAAAAGAACCAAAGCAGTAAAGGCCCATGTCACACTGAAACCAACGAGATGCAAGAGGCTATGTAAAATAGGACAAAAAAGGCTTGCCACCCGTATGGAAAATGCGCATGTAGCTCACTTCCTCCATGTTTCGCTTCTCTCTATGCCGTCCAACATCCGTTTATGACTTTACAAATCCGCTCCAAAAGTTTTGTGCCCCAAAACTTTGGCGCGGCAAAATGTAATCCAGTTTGTCCGTTCTGCCATCTGCTACGCCCACCGCGCTACACACATCCTTTATTGCCATTCGCGTTACGATTGCTATATCCGCTAGGCATCCCGCTACCACCATCCGCCGCAACATCCATGCTTCGCCCGGAACGCATGGGAAAGGAAGCAGAACGCGGACGCAGAACGGATGCAGAATGGATGCTAGCAAGATGCAGCAGGCGGAAATGCAAAGCGTTAATAACGGAGAAAAACGTAAGCAGAGGGGACCTATCTCGGATATTAAGGGATATCTAGAGGATGCCTATGAGGATGCTAGCGCGAAAACCTGCTATATTTCCTATAAAAAAGGGGGCAGCAACTGTCATCTTGCATTCCACTTTCAAGACCAGCAGACCCAGCTTAGTGCAGACCTCCTGCAGCCTTCAATCTGACTTTCCTTCTTGCCAGCAGGCACTCCAGTTCATATCAAACTGTGCGCATTGTAACAAAGCTCCTTTGCAGCACCACCATCATTTCTGCAAACAGTGCGAAGCCATCCTTGACAGGCTCTGCTGAACTCTACTGCGAGAGAGAAAAAAGAGACAGCCCAAAAAAGAGTCTGGGTACCAAAGATGCGTTTGCCAGAGAGCAGAGGACGGGCTATACAACAAGCTGCATGCGCTGCGAGCTCAGGAACGAAGACACTTGGGCATTCCTAGAACTTTCAATGAAGGATGCTCCAGCCATGCTTTTGATCGAAGTTGTGCCCGCAGTGCCTGAGGACCCAGAGTTGACCAGCAAGCAGAGCACCAGCTTTCCACCCCAGCCTGGAACCTGGGCTCAACGGTGGCACTCACTCTGCACCACCTGCGCCTCCTGGGACCACGTACAGAGCATAACAGTACGCGCATGAAGGGCGCCAATCGCAACCCACCATTAGCATATGTGGTCAGAGAAGTGGTGCAGCGCCATCATCGAAGAATAACAAGCGAGGACCTCCTCCAGTACCCTCACAGCTGAAGAAGGATGGAAGAATAGTTTTGCAGAGCAGTGCGTATCAGCAGGTGGAACTTCCCACACCGTTTGGAGATTTGGCCATAGATGTCAAAGGTTAACGTGGCCTGCAAATCTCCAACCAACTTAGGCTCCATCTTATTTCAACTCCAAAGGGCTACTTCAGCACATCCTCTCGCCATAGTAGTGCCTCACTACCAAGTTCATGTAACACTCGATTGCCTTAGGCCACACACTCATCCTCCAGATGCCCCAGTTATTACCAGATGGCAAGTGTCGCTCAGTGAAGGGGCTTGGAACTGCAACCTGCATCAATGCCCGGGCTTGCCAGATCCAGACCTGCTGGCCAACGACTTGCAAAATGTCCCTAACTTCATCCATGGGATGACGCCTTCTCACCTCACAACTACCCTCATGAAGCCCGCTACAACCCTCTACGACGCCTCACCCGTAAAGAGGAGGCATCTTGCAACTACAGGCTGTCCAAGGCAAGCGGTTGTGCGGACAATGCCTTTGGCATCCTGGCCAACAGGTTCCAGGTACTGTCTGCACCACCATGCAGCATAGCCCCAGAGACCCGTGAGGAGGCATCATGGAAGCTTGCTGCAATGCCTGCAGCAATCTCATGTGCACCACTACCTAGTTGTTACAGGGACAGCGCTTGTGGACATCAGCGAAGGCAATGGACATGGAGCCTGGGGAATGAGGCAAGGGTGAAAACCTGCATAGACACTTGAGGATGTGCCAAGCGCCCCAAACAAGAGCTTCAACATTGAAGGAAGAAGCAGCAAACCTCCTGAGACACTGGTGAAAACTCCCAGCTGCGAGCAGTGGAGTGGCAAGGACAGCGATGATAGACTGCTTAATTGGCATGCTTCCTTCAGCCTGTCTCATCACTAGCTGGATGAGATTAGGGGACCATGTATCCGTCTGGGCTGGGTTTACAATGATCAGGGCATTTGAACTAAGTGTTGTGTTTGTGTTGACATGTGTGGATGATTGATATATATGTTATTGCATAATAAAGGGCCATTAGGTTTGGCCACCTGGCGAGGGTGGACATTACAGTCCGCACTATGCTTGCGCACTGGAGGTTTATCTATTCCCACAGCTATTACCCATTCCCAAAGCGTATCCCTGCCCATCCCACTGCTATTCTTAAACGCCAACCGCACAAGCATGCAAAGGCTTTAAACCATTTCTAAAATTTTCACCAAGAACTTTATTAAAAAAAGAAATGAAGCGAGTGTGTGAATCATAAATAGACTTTATTAACAAGAAGGTATAAAACAAAAAAGAGTCTCTGGTACTCCTTTTGGTCGTCTCAGGTCTCAGGGGTGAAGGGTGCAGTTGCTGTGAAGGTGGCTGGTGCTGGAGTGTTTGTCATCAGCTTCCTCCAGAAGCAGAAGCAGCAGAAGCGCCAAGCCCCAGAAGAGCGAGCCCCGTGCTGCAGAGCCCCAGCAGAACCAAATGAGGGCCAGGGGGTGGGATGGTAGCCCTGTCCCTCTTGCCAGGGCTGGCAGCAGATGGCTGAGGCTTGCTTGTGCCTTTACCGATGGTTGTGGAGTTGCTGGCTGGCAGGTAGAGGCTGGCAGGAACCAAGGCTGGCAGGAAGACTGGAGGGAGCTGGCACAAGGCTGCAGGAAGGCTGCAGGAACGCGACAAGGGCTGCGAGGCAGAGCAGAACAGCAAGGCCATGGCAGGAAGGCTGGCAAGGCAGGCAGCGCCGGCAGGCAGGCAGGCACCAAGGCAGGCACCAAGGCTGGCAGGAGGCAAGGCACAAGGCTGGCAGGAAGGCTGGCAGGCAGGCAGGCATCAAGGCTTGCAGGCAGGCTGCCCGCAAGGCTGGCAGGGAGGCTGGCAGCAAGGCTGGCAGGGAGGCTGGCAGCAAGGCTGGCAGGCAGGCAGACAGCAAGGCTGGCCAGGCAAGACATGCAGGCAGGGCAGGCAAGGCAGCCAATCCATCCAGCAGCAGGTCTTTTCCTCTGAATGGCGACCTGCTTCCGAGCTGCTTCCGCTTATATCCGCGGGCTGACGCAATGCATCCTCCCCGCATGCGCAATTAACGCCAGGCATCCATAAGGCTTCTCGCTTGTGTATCCGCTGTGCATCTGCTCTGCATCCGCTTCATCCGCTGTGCATCCACTCTGCATCCGCTGTATCCGTTTCTGTGTCCGCTTTGCTGAGGCCCCCCGGAAGCCCTGCGGATGCGCCATCTGCTCCCATCCTCTTCCATCCCACTGGGTTCCATTCCGCATCCGCTCTGCATCTGCCCTGCGTCCTCCCCACGTCCGTGTTATCCCACTCCGGTTATGCAAATTTTTGCCCCTTTTGAGAGCGGATAAACAACGGATGGAACATTTTGCTGCGTTCCGCTGTGTCTTTTTGCAATCCGCTGATCAGTGTGACATGGGCTTAAATAAAGTATGACTTCTGTGCCCATTGTCATTTCTTTGGAAAAGCCTATCATCAGAATATAGTAGTACTGTAAAATAATGTCAATATTTTCATCTTCGTCACATAAATTTTTTAGCAAATTCAAAAGTCAAAAATATATAAAGACAAAAAATTGGAAAATTTAATTATGTGCCAATTCATATATAAACACACTGACATTGTGAGATCTTGGGGATTATTTAGCTCTCCAAGAACTATGCTCCAATAATGTTCGTTCCACTTTATAGCCACTGACATTACATGATTACAAACTAGACTCTCATAAAGAGCTGGGCACACAGAGTCCCTCCCCCCCAAAAAAAGGGGGGGAGGAAAGAATTTTGTTCATAATTTTTCTATCCAGGCAAGATATGTAAACATATATGAATGGAATAAGATTGCTCACATGTAGGACAATTTCAATTCAGAATAAAGCTTGAAGGGACTTTGGAGGTCCAACCCCTGCTCAAGCAAATGGCTCCCATCAATTTCTTACAGCTGGCCTTTGAATGAACTCAAGCTTTTCCTCACCTCTCAAAATTATTGGGCTGCACTTCAGCATTTAAAGGAGATATCTATGGGCATTTTCTTGAATCCAGCAGTCTCTGAAAAATTCCTGCTTTAAGAACAGGAACACTGCTTCTGGGGAAATAGATATATTTGCCTGCTTAGAAGGCAGGATAATTATCTCACTGCCAAGAACAGATGGTTTTTCATAACTCCTGTAAAATTACTGGCCATTTTTTAAAAACCAGTATCATCATCTTATTTAAACAAAAACAAATATTCAAAATTTTGTAAATATCTTGAGCAGTCATTTCCCTTTAAAATAACCAAGGAAGAGCCTTCAGTGAGAGAACTATCCTCTAACCATTAAAACAGAAGTTTGCCTACTATAAAATGCCATTGATACACTCATACTAAGAAGCCAAGGAAAACTTCCTCTTTTTATTCAGCCTTGCACTTTGGCTGTCATGAACAAAATGCCAGATTGATAACATTTTTTAAAAAACTATTTTTGCATTTTGTCAATACATGTACTTCCCAAACAATTTATTCTTATATCTAAAAGAAGTGAACATATACCAAAAAAAGTAAGAAAACAAAACAATTTGTCTAACTGAATCTTGGAAACCGGGGGAATAATATATAGTGCTTGCAAGCAGCACTTGGACATTATTTTCTTCAGAATAAGGTTGCAGTTGCTCCTTTACTTTGAAGAGCAATGTACAGCCTAAATCCATGAATATTATATTTTCCCCAAACCATCTTAAATAATTTTCTTGGAGTCTTTTCTGAGATCTTACCTAGAATTATGAGGAAATGACTTTTCAAAATTCTCCTCTCTATTTTAGAGGAAAGAAACTGGAACAGAGTTTTACTGTTCCTTTTCTCCCAACATGAGAAAACAGTGATCTCATCATTTCTCAACAGTGGTGTCAATAGCATACTTTTCACAGTAGAAGCACACATTGGGTATTAACATGTCAGGATAACAAATTTCATTTTCTTTTTTTTCTTTCTTTCTTTCCTTTCCTTTTTTCTTTCCTGAATATGACATCAATAGGAACCATGCTGGTAACTTACCATTTATCTGGATTCCTTTCTGTTGTTACCTGCCATTAAAAAGGACAGCTATTCCATTCTGGAGGGCAAAAAAGTTGGACATCATACTATATTAAACCCAACCTCATCTACAAAGCAATCTTGGGGTGCATTTTCCATTCTGTGTCCAAAGTACATTTTTACTTCCCTTGTCATCTCAAGTGTGCCTGACTTTTTGAGATGGAACATTTCAGTTTGTCATAAGCTAACCTCAGTTCTTCATTACTACCCTTGTGAGTGCTATACTCAGTTTGCATTCTGAAGAGTAAACAGGATCCAAATAAAGAAATGTTTGTCTCAAGGAAAAAAACAATCATAATGATTCAAATCAATTTGCATGGAGATAAGGATAAATTAATGGAACAGAATTAGCCTAATATAGTTCCATATGTTTATTAATGTCAGTCTTCTTTCTATCAGATGTACAATGACAACTGGAGGAATATTTTTTCTAAAGTATATACATACCTATGGGTACATGTAGTCTGCATCCTTTTCTTAATTCAGCAGGAGCTTTTGAATAAATCATCTAGTAGTTTGCTCTTTCTTTCTTTCTTTCTTTCTTTCTTTCTTTCTTTCTGTCTGTCTGTCTTTCTTTCTTTCTGTCTTTCTTTCTTTCTTTCTTTCTTTGTTGTGTTCTCAAAAGCATGCAAATGATTTTTTTCTGAATTTGTTGAATTTGAAAGAAGGTAACAACATAACTAAACGAAAAAAAATGAAATTGAACAAGACTTTGTTGTGCTAATAATATATCATAATATTATAATATGCAAAATTAAAATAATTGAAAAGTTTTAGTTTTTTTTTAGTTATTTATATCCTATTATTTTTATTGGAACCTGGTTACTAATATATAAGATTAAATTGTTCTATTATTATTGTGAATCATTCTCTGTCTATTATTTGATGTTAGGATGATGTGTGTATATACACATGTTAAAGGCCTTGTGATTTTAGCTCTGATATTGATCATAATTTGTGTGGTTTAATTATCTGGTCCCAGAGGTATATTGCTTATTGTTCCTAAATATTTTTTTCACCATGTTGGCATTTACCTGAACACTTGGCTTACAACATGGTTATAAGACTTTAGTGTTTTTAGGAACAAACTCAAATGTTGTATTGTGCAAGGCTAAGATACATTGTTTATTATTGATAGTGTTATGATATGTGCAGAATAACCATTGAGTAACAAGGATATGAAGATGGAAACGTTCATGAGAGTAGTTGTGAATAATTATGCAGTCACACACAGCTCAATTCACACACTGAATTGAGTTGAAGTTTACTTTAAGAAATAGTACAGTCCAATAAACAGTCCAGGTCATATACGTTTTATAGTCCAAAGAATATCCAATTACAAAGTCTTCTTACCAGTTGCCTTTGCTATTTTCAGTTAACAAAAATATCAAAGTATAAGCACAGCATAAACCTTAGATAGCAACAGAATGTCAGAGATACAGCATGTCAGAGAGAACAAGCCATGTTCTCTAGCTCCCTCTTATGGCAATCTGCAATACAATCAACCAATCGGAACACAGTACAAATCAATACAGTGATTTTGTCTTAAAGCTACAAAACATACATTGTAGGTTTATATGTTGCCAACCCAATTAATTGGTGGACAGATTCCTAACAGATAGTTTCTTGGGAGAGTAAATATAATTGAACCTATCAATAGAAATATTTGAGATCTATCCTTCTAATCGCTGATAAATACAATGGGGAATTATTGAGATCCATTTTTATTGATTTGCTTGTGATTGGTGAGGTGGATTTTTAATGACTTAGGAGTTAGATCACTTTACTTCTCCTTTAATGAGACCACTAAAGAAGATTATAGTTTGTCTTAAAACACATTGTGCACTATAGAAAGGGATTTTTGGACCCGTTAGCTGTTCTCCAACAGGAAAAATAAAGAGTCATTTGTACTTTGTGAAAATGCAAGCTAAATTATACTAAAAGAGATGTAAAATGGGTATCATCTACATATAAATTGATTTTGGAACCTAAGGGGCACAGATTCAGTCTCTATTATGTTAAGATTTCATCACATTACCTAATGGATTAGGTTTATTAACTACAATAAAACAGCATGAGATTCCTTCAACAGAATGTGAATTAAAGCAAAACTAGATAATTAATTACAATAAACCATTATTTGTTATCCCGCCCAGACAAAGAGTTTTTCAGGAATCAAATTTTATCATAAAAGAGATTCTTTAACATTGTTTACCCAAGAATAACATAATTTTGCTTGTGCTCTCAGAGGTCATAAAGGATAATAGTATGAACTACTTTGGAAAGAAAGGAAATTTATTGCAAGGCAAGAAGACAGATTCTTCAAGTGCTACAAGTTAGATCTGCATATGTAGTATTTTTATTGCATTTTGATAACATATTCATGACATTGAATGGTTTCTCTGCCTTTAGCACATTATTATCCTTTCCATTTGGTATAGGCTGCTCCTGGTTTAGGGGAAAAACTGAACACAATCCTCTTTATGTGCTTGTTCAATTGGAAGTTCCCTGCTTTCTTGCTTTTCTAGACTTATTGTTAAAAGTGTGGGATGTAAACACTTCTACACAAAAGTTACTATTACGTTAACATAAATAATACATTTCAATAAAAATCAGCAATACCATGAATGTAAGCAGGAGAATAATTTCTGAAAAGCTGTTTCAGTTTGGTCAAATGGTTAAGGCACCAGGGTAGAAACCAGGAAATTGTGCTTTCTTGTCTTGCATTAACCATAAAATCTGGCTGGGTGACTTTGGGCCAGTCATATTCTCTCAACTCAACTCACTTCACAGGTTGTTTTGTGTGTTGTTGTTTTTTTGGTGGAAAGATAGCAGGAGGAAAGAGGTATGTTTGCTGTTGTGAGTTATTTGTCAAAAAATAAAGACAAGATATAAATAAATATTACTATTTAAAAAATCCAAATTTTACAAAATTCAAACAAGAAATATGCTCAAATTATATGTAATGAAAAGATAATTTTAAAAAATGTTGTAGCTTGACTGATACCATTGGTATCCATAATTATATAAACACACATATAAATTTAAACATTGATTCATTAGCGCAAATAAAATAACCATCTTGGAACTGTTAAATGGGCTATTTTGTTTTAACAGCAAAAGTCTTTGCTGCTCCTAAACAACTATGCAGAAAAATAGGGGTTTTCCGTGTGTGTGTATGTCTGCTTTAAAGCAGGAGTGTCATCATGTGGTATCACGTGACATAGCGGAACTTTCCCCCCTTTGCTAAAACAGGGTGGGCATGGCTATTGCTTGATGCATCCAGCCCGCCTGCTGGGAGTTTGACAGCCCTGCTTTAAAGCAACTATGCTAGCTCATCAAAGAATGTGGCTGCTTTAATACATCAATGAGAAATACTTCATTTACATTAATGTCCTTCATGGGACATCTCCATTGAATAGTTTGCACAGCTCTAACATATAGAGATAAAGTACCAGATTTTTTATTCTTAGTGTTTAAAATAAACTCATCTGTTCAGTTCCTGTATTAGAAACAATTATTATTAATGTATTGTATCATTTCAAATGGAAACAGGTAAGGTTAGTTACTTGAATTGTCACACTGGGTAGAAGATTGGTTTCATATAATAACATGGATAATATCATATGAATAATGTAGGTCATGTGTTATAGTGGTTTTCTTTTAATAACATAACATTTCATCTATTAATTTTGTTCTGGAACATGTACTACATTTATAGATTCTTATATTATTTTGAATTCTGTAAGAATTCTCTGGAAACCAATGGGAGAAAATAGAAATGTATATTGCACTTTTATGGTCACAAAATATTTACACTTTAAGAATGCAAGGATATTCAGTCTTCTTAAATTATCCAGTGATCAACAAAAAATTGCAAGTGTTATAGTAGCATAGGAATAAAATAATAAGAACCTCAAAAATAATCTTCACAAATGGTACAAAGTGAAACATTTGTGTTCAATATTTAAAATCCAAAACTTTACTTGTTTAGATAATAGTAATTTATTAGGAATTGTTTTCATGATGTAAAACAGAAGAAAAATGTAAAAATCAGATATGTTTTCTTATCCCATTTTACAAAGTAAAGGGAATGGACAGCAGAATTTAAAGTACACTACACTGTGTTCCAATTTCTCTTTTTGAGTATGTATTACTCTTAATATTATTATTGTTGTTGTTGTTGTTGTGATTATGATGTTGATGATGACAGGGAGTTGGAGCGTGGCTCCGGAGGTTGTGGAGGAAACTGGGGAAGGGCACAGGCAGCTGAGCATTCAGAAGAAGACCCAGGCCCATCAACTCTACATCTTTTGGCACGCAGGGAGGAGCGGATAAGGGACAAACATGAATGGCATGGTCTAAGGGGGAGGAAAGGGCCTTGATCCCCTTCATGGGCTACAGCTGTGAGGACTGTTTAAAAGGGCAAACTGCACATGGGCCAGTGCTGGAAGCAAAGCATGATAATATTTCTAGTTTGTCAGTTCTTATATGAGTTCTGGCATCCTTCCCAGTGTGTGTATTTCAATATCTGTGAATGTCTTCAAGCACTTGTCCTGTCTTGTCTCATTAATTGTTTCAGTGTGGTTTGTGTTGTTTTTTGCTATTTATAATTTATATGTATTTTGAGTTTGAACAGAAGTTCTTCCTTTTCGCAACTGTTTGTGGGGGAGTTTTTTTCTCCAGTCAATGATAATTGGACCTTTGAAGCAATGTTGAAGGAATTAATGGGACTTTACCTGTTTTTCTGACTTTGTTGCTTTTGTATCCCACACTGGGTCATCACAATAACCATTTGTCTGAAATGGTATCGGGTTTCCTGCCTAAGCAGGGGGTTGGACTAGAAGACCCCTAAGGTCTCTTCTAACTCTGTTATTCTATTCTGTTATTTTCTACTTAAATCAGAATAGATTCTTAGTAATATGAGCTGATAAGACTCCTCATCATATTATCATCTCTAGGAGGGACTACTGCAATCCACTATACAGGGAGCTGGTTTTGGAGACACTTTGGATACTCCTATTTGTTCAAAATGCAGCAGTTGTATTTCTAGTAAATGAGGGACAACAAGTTCATATAACTCCAGTGTTTTACATACTGTGCTGGTTGTCAGTCGATTGAAGGCCCTATAGCTATGATCGCGAACCTGTAGCACGCATGCTAGAAGTGGCATGCATAATACTTTCTGTGGGCATGTGAGCCATCACCCCAGCTCAGCTCCTCCACACATGTGTGCACTCATCTCCCACCAGCCAGCTGGTCTTCAGGTCTCTGTTGTGCATTTGTGGGTGGCGGGGCACATGTACGGGGTCACGCACACATGCACAGGGGCAGGGTGCATGCATGGGAGTTGTGGGTGCATGCACAGAGATATGAGGATGCAGGCAGATGCACAGGGGGCAGGGAGCATGCATGGGGGCATGCATGTGTTGCATTTTTAGGATGCAGTGTGCATGCTTTGGCACTTGGTGCCGAAAAGCTTAGTCATTACTGCCCTATAGGGCTGGCACTTACGTACTTGCTGGATCACTTAATCTGAGCAGACATCATCCATCCTGAGCTCACTTCTTTTCTTGGGATGTTAAGAATCCTCCAAAGTGAGATTCAGGTGGAAGGAGCAAAGAAACAGAATATACTGTCTAGTATATACCTTTCTTGTTGAAGATAAATATAATGTATATTTATAATCCCCAATTATACAATTGTCTTCCTTTAAATTGTAACTGAATTTTGGGGGAGTTGGAAGAGCTATCATCATTCTTCTGCAGGATGATCAAAAGTTCCTTCTTCATATGAAGATACAATCAACTGGTCACTTAACAACAATTTGAAGTTTCAATGGATTTTTTTTTAAAGCAACTTAAGGCTAGGTCCCACTGGCCGATGGACGCAAAACGTATGCATAAAGGACACAGCGGACGAGCAAAAATTTTGGGGGTAGCTCCATCTGTTGTTCATCCACTCCAAAAAGTGGCGAAAATTTGCATTAAGAGAAACGGAAAAGAACGGACGGGGTAGTACGTAGTGGGGATGTTAAATGGATGTTCATAGGAAGCCTAGTGGATGATAGCGGATGGAAGCGCGGATGACACCTGCGAAAGGGCTTCCAGAAGGAGATGCGAAACGGATGCATAGCGGAAGGGACGGATGCATAGTGGATGACGCAGATGCATCACGGACGCTATAGGAAGCAAAGCGGATGCTGCACGGATGTATATCGGATGCAAAGCATTCACTGCGCATGCGGGGAGTATGATCAAGGTCAGCTCCGCATATATAAAAGATGAAGCACGCATCCAGTCAGCATTCAGAGAAAGATGTGCTGCCACATACATCTTCAAGGAACACCATGGTTCATCAGTCAAGCAAGAAGAGGAAGCCTGTTTCTACTCATTCAGCCCTGGCAAGAAGGACAGAACCAGCATCCCACCCTTTGGCACTGACTCTGAAGCTGCTGGTGCTGCTGGTCGCTGGTGCTGGTGCTGGTGCTGGAGCTGGTGCTGCAAGCTTGCTGCTGCTGCTACTGCTACTGCTGGTGCTGCTCCTGCTCCTGCTACGGCTGCTGCCTGCTTGGTGGACCAGCCCCAAGGCCTCAAGCCCTGCTGCTGAAGCCCCTGCTGCTGAAGCCCCCTGCAAGGGCCCTGCTGAAGCCCCTGCCAGAGGAGGAAGAGGCAAGGGAAAGGAGAAGGAGAAGGAAAACGGACACCGTTTCCCGAGGACATGACGAGGAAGGTGCTGAATGGCTGAGGAGAACGAAGAGTACCCTGTGGAGAAAGGGCCAGAGACTCTGTCGGAACACAAGAAAGAAAACAGGCAGCTTGGGAGAGACAAGGCAAAGAGCCTGGGCTACACTGCAGATGTACTCCTGGGATGGGTGGAAACACATGCACACCTGGTATGGCAAGCTACACACAAAAAATCCAGGCAGGCCGCTGTCAAACTCACTGACTGGGAGAATGTACGTCATGGCCAAGTGCAGCTTCCTGGAGGTGAGGTCCGCCACTGAGGAGCAGCCCCTCTGACACCACCTCCCCTCAGACAGCCACAAGGACAGACATCCTCTTCCAGCCAACAGCCAGCTACACTGTCCATGGCAGCTGTCTTCAGAGGGCCCCACAGCAGAGACCCCCCCGACAAGCTGCACTCCCATGCCGCCAGACTTGGAGGATCCCCTGTCACAAATGAAGGAAAGTAGCCGCAGCCACCAGAGACCAAACGCCACCCCACACCCCACCCCCAGCTCCATAGGATGCAGGCAGATAGGCAGACTGGAGACCAGAGCCACACTGTCCTGTTGGAGATCAGGGACATGATGAAGACCAGCACAGAACTTCTCTCTCAGCTGGTCCACTTGGACAGAGGATCCTCGAGCCACCACACTTTCATCACCTACCTGTGAGCGACACCCTGAGGGATATGCCCGAGGCCCAGTACCAGGTGATGAAGGAGAAGATAACAGCACTTCTGGCACAACCCTCAAAGGCCAGCTGAAGCTGCTCCTACCAGTCCAGGTCTGCTCCTCCACCCCAGGCGATGTCACAGCCCTTCCAGGCTTTCAACAGCTCTCACCTACCAAAGGCTACGGTACTACCAGGACTCTCCCACAGCAGAAGCAGACCTTCCCAGTCCAGGCCCAGGTTCATCGCACGCCACAGACGCTACACCTTGCCCAGCTGCAGACAAGACAGGCCCCACTACACTCCTCCTTCCTCCCACCCCATAGCCAAGCCCCCTCAATGGACAATCTGTCATCAGTCTTGTTCCCTGACATCCCAGGTACTTGATAAAGGGCCTCTCAACCTCATGGGACTGAATCAAGCTCTCTGAAGAGCTTCCTGAACACACCATCCCCTGTTGTACTCTGCGGGCCAACCACCCCAATGGTGCCTCAGACAGCACATCAAGCCACAGCCACCTCCACAGTCCTGGCCGCTTAAACAGGTGAGACCATGGACATGATTCAAAGTGACTGAGAAATAGTGCCAGAGATTGAGTTGTTACTTGTTCACTTTATCTTTGCTTAAGAACTTTTACTTGGTCATTTTGCTTTTTAACAAAATTCATACAGTTCACTTAAGACAGATTAAAAAGGTTATCTTTGCTAAACACACTTAATTCAGTTTACTTGGTTCGTTTTGCTTATTTAATAAAGTCATAAAGGACTTTCTAAGAGAGTTAATAAAGGTTATCTTTTGCTTGAGACACTTGGTTCATTTTTTTTACTTAACAAAGTTTGGTGAAAACCTGAACAAATGGTTAAGCCTTTGCATGCTTGTGGATAGATAAGGATAGTGTGTGGGATAGATAAGGATAGTTGTGGGAATAGATAAACCTCCAGTGCAAGCATAGTGGGACTGTAATGGTCCACCCTCCCAGCTGCCGCACATATTGGACCTTTATTATCAATAACAATTTATTCATTGATCAACACATTTCAAAATAAACAAAAGCTCTTTATTAATGCCCTATTCATTGTAGGACCACTCAACATTACATGGCACAATCCATCAGTGTTATGAGACAGGCTCAAGGAAGCATCCATTAATCAATCTATCATCTTGTCTTGCCACTCACTGCTCCAGCTGGGAAGTTGCACCAGTGTCTCAGTAGGTTGCCCTGCTTTTCCCTTTACATGAAGCTCTGTTGGGGCTTTGTACATCCACAGTGTCTATCAAGTTTCGTCCTTACCTCCATTCACCAGGCCCATGTCCCCATTCCCTTGTTGACGGTCCAGAAATCTGTTCTGCAACACTGGTAGCAGGTGCGCATGAGATTTGTGCAGGATGCCAGCAAACTTCCACATGCTCCTCACAGTCTCTGGGTCCTGCTGCATGGTGGTGAGAAGTATCTGAACCTGTTGACCAAGATGCCAAAGGCGTTCTCCACCACCCGTCTTGCCCTGGACAGCCTGTCGTTGAAGATCCCTTCTTCATTGGTGAGGTATCTTGAAGTGTAGGGCTTCATGAGGGTAAGTTGTTGAGGGGAAAGGCATCATCACCAACGATTAAAGTAGGGCACATCTTATGTGTCATTGGGTATGGGGTCTGGATCTGGTAAACCCCATTGATGAGGTTGCGTTCCAGCCATCCTTGAGGTCACTTGCGCTTGTATACCTGGGCTGTCTGAAGCTGACCCATTGCCTGAAGCATCGATGATCATGAACTTGTAGTCAGCATCAATCATGGCAAAGAGGATGATGCCTGAAGAAGCCCTTGTAGTGTTGAAATAATTGGACCCTGAGTTGGCTGGAGCTTTGCAGGCCACATGCTTCCCATCTATGGCTCTCCAAAGGTGTGGGAAAAAATTCCACCTCTGATACTACTCTTCTGCAAGTTTCCTCCACCTGTTCAGTGGTGGGGCACTTGAGGAGCTCCTCCACGTATTCTTCGATGATGGCCTGCACCACTTCTCTGACCGCATGCTGATTGGTGTTTTGTGGCACCCTCCACGCATACTGCATGTTTTTGTATGTGGTTCCAGAGGCCAGGTGATGCAGAGTCAGTGCCTCCTTCAGTTCCAGGGTCCAGGTTGGGATGGAAGTTGGTGCTCGCTTGGTCAACCTGGGTCTCAGACACTCTACAAGTTCGTCAAACATGGCTGGTGGCATCCTCATGAAGTGATGGAATGCACAAGGTCTTCATTCCTTACTCCACCATTAAACTGATCATAGAGTCCAAACTCCATTCTTCTCATGATCCATCCTTGGACCCCACACAGCTCTTGGCGTCTCCTTCTTCTCCTTCTGTATAAAAGGTGAAAAGCCTGAACAGGTTTGGTTCTGGTGATAAATGATCGCAGCTACTATACAGCTGTGTCATGATCCATAATGGAGAACAATGGATGATGTGGACGACCAAGACCAAGGGTGGAGAGGTTCTGTACACCACTGCTGCTGGACTCATACTGAGATCCAGGTGATTTCCTCCCCCTTTTTTTAGGAAATATTGTGTAGTCCATAGGTGTCATTCTACATACTCTAGACATACTGCAGACATCCTAAATATCTGAGATACATCCCATATACAAATGTTTTGTCCATTTTAATCCTTTATATATGAGATACATCGCTTATAATCCTTTCTATTTCCGTGCTACTAACACTGTGTGGACGTTCCGTGTACCTTTTGTTTCCTCCCTTTTTCTGTTTTCAGCTGCAGCGATTGAGTTCGCGGGATGTCCAGAAGGATGCTGAGAGGATACAGCGGATGTTTAATGGATGATAATGGACATAGAACGTTTGTTGCCCGTATATGCCATGGATGTACATCGTACGCGGCGGCGGAAATTTCATCCCGTTCAAAAAAGTTTTTTTCAGCTCAAACTTCTTGCGCAGATGAAATCTCAGTGGACGGATGCTCCAGGGATAGAGTGTATGAAACACATATGCAATGAGTACACGACGGATGCATAGTGTTTTCCACGGATGGCAAGCTTTTTTTAACGTTTTACATCCTCTTTGCATCCATTGGTGCAGTGGGACAGGGGCTTTATAAGCTGTCCTTCAATTACAGCTGCTGCACAACTTTCATAGTAACATTATTTTAATGTTATATATTTTCAGCACTTGGCAACTGGTTTGCATTTAGAAATACTTGCAGTACCCAAAATTCACGTGAGTGAATTTTGCAATGCTTTTTTGCCATTCTCCAGCAAAAAAAACCCCCACCCATTCAATAACCTGGATTTGGATTTATGATTACATGATTCACTTAATGAATGTGATGAGCCACTTAATGACCACCATAGAAACATTTGTACAAGTGAGTCTTGTCTTATGAGTGCATAAGATGGAAACAACTTACACCTAAAATTCTGTGCTCAGTTGTGCTTTGCCATAAGACAAAGGTTGCTTGTAGTTTCAGAATATCTGCACTGTACTTTTAGCTCTCTTTTTCAGTTGTTTTGATACAGTTTAGTGGTGGGATTCAAAAATGTTTACTACCAGTTCTGAGTGGTAGTTCTTGGTGGGCGTGGCAGGGGAAGGATACTGTAAAATCTCCAGTCAGAGGTGGCATTTGCTGGTTCTTTGAACTGCTCAAAATTTCTGCTACCGGTTCTCCAGAATTGGTCAGAGCCTGCTGAATACCACCTCTGGTACAGTTGAATGTATCCTCATCAGATACATTCAATCAAAGGGGAACCTACAAATCAGAAGAAAGAATTGTGCAATGCATAGCTACTTCACTTCCTATTTTACAGGAAGAACTCAGAAGCATCAAACAATGCCAATCTTTGTGACTGGATATAAAAGAATGGCTTCAGAGGAAGCTAACAAAGCCTCTGAATATATTGTATCCAATTTGATCAGGGAAAAGGCATTGCTGAAAACCTAACCTAAATTGCAGCCAGGTTTTCCACTGGGCAAGATGGATTTTAACTACTAAAATGTAAGCCTATTGATCGAAAAAAGCCATATAGTTAAAGGGTCCCTTAGCTAGCACTGTAATTTAAAGTGATTACAAAGCAGGTGAGCATGTGTTCTATTTAATCCTGATGTGGACCTATTTCCAAGAAATCAGGCACGAGTCCTTGAAGGGGTTGACTAAGAATTCAAATTATTTACCACCTTTCGTTAATCAGAATGTACAACAAAATTCATGTTTGTAATGAGATTCCAAGCTAGTGGACAAGTTGGGTAATAGACAATCTTAGAGTTTTATAGTTTTCAAGCTTTATTCTTGTAGGGAGATATCAACCCTTCAAGCTTCCTAAAAAAATTCAGTTTCTTCCAGGTACCAAGTAATCTCCTTCAGAAGGCTGAAGATGGATGTTTTTAACAAATCTAAATTAATTACCCTACTGAAGAAAAGTGTCTTGAAATGCAATAAAGAAATGCTACGAATAGACATTTTCTTTCATTCACCCCATTACACACCATGAGATTACTTCATTAGTCGAAGTTGCATATATTCCTATTATTTTCCAGGCCTTGGCAGTACATGCATACAATACACATGGCCAAATATTGCACAGATCAAACATCCATACAATATTTATATATTTTTCCCTCACACTATTTACTTTCCTGGTGAACAATGATATGGAAAATACAGAAAAGGAATGTGAAATTAAAGACAAAGAAATTAAAGCCATGGTATTAAAAAAAGAAAAGAAAGGAAATATAGAGAAATCTATATAGCAAGGCTGTTCTTCTTCATATCATATCCAATGCACCACCATTTCTTTTTTGTTCTTGCAAAGAACACAGTTATGACTGATAACATTTGCTCTTTCTGGTGCTGGCATTATATGCCAAATTGCAACATGTCTTTTCATGGCCAGCCATCACCTTGACAGACTATTAAACATGCATAGCAGGTCACTCATTTAGAGCTGCAAGCAGATTTTATCCATCAGAATAAAACTGGAAGGGACATTGGAGACCCCTAGCCTGCCCCCTTGTTCAAGCAGGAGATGCCATACCATTTCAGACAAGTGGCTGTCCAATCTCTTTTTAAAAACCTCCAGTGGTGAAGCACCCACAACTTCTGAAGTCAAGGTGTTCCACTGGTTAATTGGTCTCATTATTAGAATGTTTCTCCTTAATTCCAGGTTGCTTCTCTCCTTGATTAGTTTCCATCTGTTGTTCTTCTCCTGTCCTCTGGTACTTTGGAAAATAAGTTGACACCATCCATTTTGTGGCAGCCTCTCAAATACTGGAATACTGCTACCAAGTTCCTCTAGTCTTTCTTTTCTCTAGTTTGGCCAAATCCAATTCCTGAAACCATTCATTATGGTTTCAGGCCTTTAATCATCTTAATTGTTCTTCTCTGCATTTTTTTTTCTCAAGTCTCAACATCTTTTTTATAATGTGATGACCAAAACTGGATGCAATATTCCAGGTGTGGTCTTACTAAGGCTTTATAAAGCACTATAAAATAATTCATGTGATTTCAATTCTATGTCTTTGTTTATACAATAAAGGATAAAGGATTTACCATTCAGAAAACATTTTCCTAAACCACTCTTCAATCAGCCAAATATTTTAATCACAACTACTACAAAATTTAGAAGAGTGTTAACAACTCAGTGCTTCCCAACAACTATTACTGAAGGAAGATACCAAAATTGCCCTTGAAACAGAGTGTGTCCATGTGGTGGGGAAAAACTGAAACAATAGAACACATTCTTTGTATTGTTTCTTCTAGGCAGATGCTCACCAAGAATTATTATCTCCCTTCCTTACTTAAACATCCTTGTTGTTCTGACTTCTTTCATCTTGTTATTATAAGATCAATCTGGCTTTACTTCTTTGACAATAGCTAAGTACCCTTCTATAGTTTGCTCAGTATGTTTCACAGTATGTTTCATGTTTGTACAGTACATTTCTTCATATTCCAAACTTTTGTTCTTGTATATTTTAGAACAATATTATTTCTTTTTATCCTAAATAATTATGATTTTCATTTTATTTCCCCATCAATGAGCAAACAGAAATTGTTTGTTCGTTTGATTGATTGATTGCAAAAATTCAAATGCAAAGGATGTTCAACTCTTAAAAATGAAGTGCTTGTGTTATATATGTGCATTTTGTATTTACAAAATAACAACACCTATTTGACAAAACACATTGTTAATGTGTTATCCATTCCTAGTAGTGTTATAAACTGCATAACACCATATCCATTCCTAGTGGTGTTATAAACTGCAATAGCACTATCCTCAAGTTATTAATCTTCCTGTGATATAGTGTAGTCTTTGCTTGACAGTCCCAGTTTATCTTTTCAATAAACACATTTTCTCATTTGGAAAATTGACACCCAGTACATCCCTTATAGCTAATAGCTTTTATCACTCCAACTTACAGGTGATGGATTTGATTCCAAATATCCTCAAGGGAGAGCTTGCCTCTCAGCAACTTCCTTGTTCTACCTTCCAATATTTTTAAAGGGTAGAAAGAATTATTTCAGAGCTTTATGATAGTTTTTGTCGATTTGTGCAAAGGATAATTTGTTTTGTATCAGAGTAATACCATATTACCACATCAATATATATGGGAGTGAGACATCTCATTTACCATGTCATGAAATGAATTGGAAGGACAAATGAATGAAGCTAAATTTCTATGAACATTAACTTGGGAAGAAGATCCAGTGAGTTTACTTTTGAGTAAAGATGCATAGGATTTGGCTACACAATGAATACATTATAGTAAGGTTATTATAATGTGAATACTATATTGAAAATATTATTTAAAATCATCCAAAATCCTTTATTTTTAGATTTTACTGGTAGAATCAGGGAAATTAAAACCTGAAGGTACATGCTGACAGCTAAATACAGAACCATCTAACATTAACATAAAATACATTTAGCTTCCTCCTTATTATCTAGCCGATATCCTTCATTCTCCAGTATTAAATAATTTTCTAACCAAAATATGGATTTTTTTAAAAAAAATGGGTGGTGAAAATATTTTCAGGAAAACATAGCTCTTCATTTCCATTCCTGAGATTTGGAAAGTGCTTTCACTCTGTGCCCCAGATGCCTGGACATATATCTGAATGGAATGAGGGAGAAACCCTTATTCCCATCCTTTTTTGTTCCTGATGGACCCTGAAATCTTCCCCTACCCACTCACTCCCCCTCACAGATACCAGCAGGGTTTATATTTCATATTGGGGTGAGCAAAGTGTTCCAAGCATTAATTCTGCTATGCATGTAATAGGCATCTTCTGGAAGTAAAGACTGGTTTTGGATATGATATAAAATATTTTTATTTATTTATTTATTTTTATTTATATTGCTTCCTATTCACCCATGGTGACTCATATTATATATTCATATCATACACATATTATAGAAATACATCTATATCAAACAGAATAAGATAGGAGAGGCATGTGGAAATTGACTTCTGGAATTCATTCCAAGTGCTTTACAGTGATGGCCTTTGGAGATGGCTGTATTTTCTTCTGAATAGCCAAGAAGCATACTTTGTTGCATCTGGGGAGAACTCAGGAGTGAACTCGGGAGCGAAGCATGGCACTGGGGATTGGATTCTACCTGCCATTGGAGAAAGACTGACAGGAGATTGGAGATCTAATTGCAAAAGAAGAAGATACTGTGAAAGACATATTTCTTTGTCTTCACAGACATGAGATACTGTGAAGGACATATTCAGTCTGCACTGCTGCTTCTCTTGGTAATAACACATGGCAAGTACCTAGTAGCCTACTTCCCTCTCGACCATCTCCACTCCATTTTTATTTTATTTGAATACTGTAAATTGGTATATTTTCCAAAGGGCATCTATCTCCCAGGCATCTAAATTATTTCAGAAGAAACTAAAGCAGACACTTGAAGGCTTGCCTGATGTGAGGATAACTGCAGATGATATCCTCATTACTGGAGAAAAAAAAAACACACAAATGACCATCTTTTTTTCAGCACTGCAGAGAGAAGAAAATCAAATTAAATCTAGAGAAAATAACAGTGAAGCTGGGATTTGCAGCAATTTCTCCCTGGTAGATCTAATCAGTTGGGCCCAAACTGACTAAAGCAGGCATTCCTGCAGAAATTCAAGTGCCAAGCCATGAAGGTCAAAAATCATCTCCTTATTCTGGGGTTACATCCAATAAAAGAAGTTGTGTTAGTGAGATACATGCTCATAGCAATGAGAATAAATTTTACCCAAGATGGAAAGAAAGATAACAATCCCAATTTTGACTGGGAGCATAAACTTGGAAAATATGCAACAATGGCAAAATGAACAACATATATTCGTAACAAAAGTTTAATTAAAATCAAACCAGAATGGTTCATATATACACAATCTATTACATAGAATGGCAAATACAAATACTTAACAACCAGGGGTGGGATTCAAATTTTTAACAACTGGTTCTGTGGGTATGGCTTAGTAGGTGGGCGAGGCTTGGTGGTCATGTGACTGGGTGGGTGTGGCCAATTCAATATCACTCACATTGAGGCATGCATCTCCTCGCCTGGCCTCTCATGACTGTGGGGATGCTGCAACAGTCATAAGTGTGAAAAACGGTCATAAGTCACTTTTTTCAGTGCCATTGTAAGATTGAATGGTCACACAAGCAAAGTACCAGCAAAGGAGGGGAAAAAAAATTCCAGAGAAGTTCCTGTGACAGGAAGTCTAATCCTGCCAAAAATGTGATAAGGGTTAACAGAGAGGCAGTCTCTGTAAGGAACTCCAGAATGTTTCCTTCCTGCCTTCCTTACAGAATTATGCCAGTAATTTCTTCGAACAAACAGTTCTCCGAACTGTTTAGAATGTTAACAACCGGTTCTAGGGAAAAGATGTGAACTGGTAGAATCCCACCCCTACTTACAACATATCTCCTAAATGTTTATAAAGACTACCGATTGGCAGCAGCTCAAACAGGGGGAGGTTATAAACCAAGTAGTTTTTTTTTAAATCTCCCTTTTAGTTCTTAACTTTATTTTTTCTCTTTTTATTTAATATGAACAAAAAAAGTAATAAGTAATACTACAGAGAAGACCTTAATATTAAGTATAAAACTTAGCACAGGAAGCTGTTATGTATAATAAATAGTTTGAAGTACTTTGCTGTTTTTTCAATTAATGCCACATTTAGTTTTGGGTGTAAAATTTAAATCATTTTGTGCTGATCAACATTGACATTTTAGAAACCACTGCTATTTTTATGTAAATGTTTTTTTTTAAATCTCTAAATGTTTATGTTATTTAAACATTTCAGTGTTAATAATCTCTGATCAATACTGGGTAAATGCTCCTATACTGAAATAAAACAATGTCCTACTTCCATTTTACAATAATACAATAAAATAAACCATAGAAGACAGAAAAATGAATAAACAGCTATTAAAGCCCCTGTCACACTGCACCAACGGAGGGAAAGAGGATGAAAAAAGGACAAAAAAGCTTGCCATCCGTTCGAAAACGTGATGTACTCACTGCGTCCGTTTTGCTTCCTCTCTATCCGTCCAGCATCCTTTTATTGAAGTTTCATCCGCTCAAAAAGTTTTGGGCTGCCCAAAACTTTTGCGCGGAAAATGTATCCAATTTGTCCGTTCTGCATCTGCTACGCAATCCGCTATGCATCCGTTCTGCAATGCCGTTAACGCGATACCGCTATACATCCGCTAGGCATTGTTTCCGAATCCGGCGCAACTCCAGCCCGCTCGACGCAGGGAGAAGTGAATCGGATGCAGACGGATTGCAGAACGGATGCCTAGATGGAAAACAAAAGCCGTTTTTAAACGGAAAAAACCTCGCAGAGGGGACCTATCTCAGATATAAGGATGGTCTCGATGGTCCTAGAGGATGCCTAGAGGATGCAAAGGGGACACCTAGGGGAAAACTATACTGCCTATAAAAAGGGGCAGCAACTCGTCTGCATTCACTTCAGAAATAGCAGCCCAGCTGTGCAGACTCTGCTGCCCTTCATGCTGACTCTTCACAGCATTCCAGTCAATGTCACCGTGGATTGCACAAAAATCTTCGGCCGCCAAGATCCTTCGCAAACACTTGGCGAAACGCATTCTACAGTCTCTATGAACAGTACTAATGGGAAGAAAATGGAGGCACCCAAAAAAAGGTCCTGGATCCAAAGAATTTTGCCAGAACAACACAGTAACGTACTTTACGCAAGCAGATGTGGAAGATCAGGAGCGAGGACAGACTCGGGCATTCCAGAACTGTTACTGAGAAGCCTCCAGCCATGTTTTGATGAACTTGTCAGCGCCTGACACCCAGGTTGACCAAGACCAAAACCAACTCCCTTCCAGCCTGGAACCTGGGCTCAGGTGACACTCGCTTTGCACCACCTGGCTCCAGGGCCACTACAGGACCTATGCAGCACGGCGGAGGTGGCCAACCCTGCACGAATCACTTTTGTTGTCAGAGACAGTGGTCAGGCCCTCAACGAGAAATTACAAGGAGGAGCTCCTCAGTGCCCCTCCACTGCAAGAAGGATGAAGCTAAGTTGCAGAGCAAGTGGATCAGAGGTGGAACTTCCCACAAATTACCGGTTGGAGTCCATCGATGGTCAACCATGTGGGATGCAAGCGCCAGCCCACTTAGGGTCATTATCACAACCACAAGGGTTCTTTTACAGCATCATCCTCTTCAACCATGGTCGATGCTGACCTACAAGTTAGTACATCGTGTTTCAGGCAACGGCTCATCTTCAAGCCCAGGTATACCAACGCCAGTCACTCTCAAGGAGGGGCTGGAAAGCAACCTCGGCTATATCCGCGAGGCATCTGCTGTGCATCCAGCAACCTCCATCCGCTCGGACGCACGGAGGAACGTGAAACGATGCAGACGGATGCAGAACAGATGTAGCAGAAAAACGTTTAAAATGGAAAAACGTTCGCAAGGGGACCTATCTTCAGATATAAGGAATGTCTGAGAGGACGCTAAAAGAGATGCCTAAGAGATGCAAAGGGAACCATACTGCCTATAAAAAGGGGGAGAACTCATCTGGATCTCAATTTCAGAACACGCTAGCCCTGCGTGTGGACTCCTGCAGCCTTCATCTGACTCTGGACTCTTCACAGCAATCCGTCATCGTCTAAGCAGGGATAAGTAACAAAGTCTTTTGCAGCCACGGCTCATCTCAGATGCCAGGTATACTCAAACGCAAGTGACCTCAGGGTGGGTGAACGCAACTCATGTGGCTTCCAGATCCAGCACCCTGCCCAACGACCATGCAAGATGTGCCCACTTCATTGTGGGGGATGAACGCTTCTTCCCTCCCTTCACAACCTACCTAATGGAAGCCTACACCTCCAATACCTCACGTCGCGTGAGAGGAGGATCTTCAACTGCAGGCTGTCCAGGGCAAAGCGGGGTGTGGAGAATGCCTTTGGCAATGCTGGGCCAACAGTTCCAGTACTTCTCACAACATCCAGCATCGTCAGAGACATTGAGAGATCGTGGAAGGTTTGCCTGTATCCCTGCACAATTGCATGCGCACCGTACCACAGTGTTTGCAGGACAAGGCTCGTGGACTCCATGCTTAGGCAATGGGGAATGAGCTGGGGTATGGAGGACAAGGGCGAATCTGATCCGACACTGAGGAATGTGCATAGGCCCAACAGAGCTTCACGTGAGCGAAGATGCAGCGCAACCTTCCGAAACACTGGGTGAACTCCCAGCGGAGTGTGAGTGGCCAGACAGGACAATGGTACAATCTTAATGTATGCTTACTTTTCCTGTGTATCACACGGATGAGATTGGGCATGTATGTTTGGTTTGGCCTACAATGAACAGGCTTTTAATAGAAGAGTATGTGTTTTTGTTGACATGTGTGGAGTGATTGATTGCATTATTATGATAATAATGGGCAATAGGGTGCGGCACCAGGGAGGGTGGACCCTACAGCCATATGCCTTGACTGGAGCTTATCTCTCACAGCTATTACACATCCAGCAGGTATCCTGCCCGTCCCAAGGATCCTGCATCCCACAGCTATCTTAACCCATCCAAAGGTATCCTGCCATCCCACAGCTATCTTACCCATCCCACAGGTATCCTGCCATCACCCCACAGTTATTACCCCATCCACAAGGTAATCCTGCATCCACAGCTATCTAACCCATCCATCGGTACTCCTGCCAATCCACAGCGTATTACCCATCCCATACCACAGGTATCCTGCCATCCCCACAAAAAAAAAAAAAGCTATCTTAACCCATCCCAAAGGTATCCTGCCCATCCAAGCAGATTTAACGCACCACAAGTATCCCTGCCCATCCACAGTTTTCCCCATCCCAAGGTATCTCTGCCATCCCACAGCTATCTTAACCCATCCATAGGTATCCCTGCCCATCCCAAGTCTATCTTAAACCATCCCAGCAGGGTACCTGCCATTCCACAGTATCTAACCTCCATAGGTATCCTGCCCACCAAGCTATCTTTAACCCATCACAGGTACCCTCGCAGTCACAGCTATCCTTAACCCATCATAATATCAAAAGGTATCCGCCCATACCCACACCAGCTTATTTAACCCATCCACATGTATCGCTGCCCATCCACAGTATTCCATCCACAGGTATCCCTGCCCACCACAGCTATCTTAAACCCATCCCAAGGTATCCCTGCCAATCCACAGCTATCTTAACCATCCCCCAGGTATCCATGCCACCCACAGTTTCACCCTTCACAGGTATCCCTGCCCCATCCCACAGCTATCTCACCCATCCCACAGGTTTCCTGCCCATCCCACATTATACCATCCACAGGTATCCTGCCCATCACAAGCTATTCTAACCCATCCCAGATACTGCCACCACAGTATCTTAACATCCCATAGGATCCTCCATCCCACAGCTATTCTTAACCCCATCACACAGGTTATCTCTGCATCAAGCTATCTTACCATCCACAGGATCCTGCCCATCCAAGTTATTACCATAGGTATCCCTGCACCCACATCTATCTTAACCATCCCACAGGTATTCCGCCATCCCACAGCTATCTAACCATCCACAAATGAAAGAAAAACCATTTTATACGTTTCCACAGACTTTTATAGAAAACAATTTTTATGAAGCTGTGTGTAGAAACAAAGATAAACTTATTACGAAATCAAACCAAAGCAAAATGCAGAGTCAAGTGTCCCATAAAGTCCACAAATATCCATGAAGCCAATCCTGGCCCTTGGTCACCTCGGAAGGTGTGTGCCAGTCTAATGTTGAGGGTGCGGGTGCTGTGGGGTGGGTGCTGTTGCAGTGCTGGTCCTGAAGGTCTGCTGGAGTGCCTGGCCGAGAGACAAACAGGGACGGTGTGTTGAGAAGGTGTAAGAATCTGGCTCAGCCCCTGAGCGAGAGGTCTTCCCATGCCAGGTTCACTCCCAGTATGATGAAGTGTACTAGCGGGTTGCCTGTGGATGAGGAAGGCTGCATTGTAGTGGGGCGTCTG
>BHFT01023446.1:0-31671 GCA_004320025.1 Laticauda laticaudata
AGAGAGAATTATTCAAGGTTTCTTCCTGCGTAAAATTGGAAAGTTTCGATGAGTTTTATTCGTCATTTCAGCTTGTGTCTTTGGCTCTGTGCTTCTCAGAGTATGTGAGAAACCTCCACTAGCAGTTAAAAGGAAGAAGCAGCTGCAAGCTCACATTACTCTGAGAAGCACAAAGCCGAAGACCATAGCCTGAAAGATGACGAATGAAATTTCGTGTATAATATATTATATATATATATATATATATATATATAATATATATACTATATATATTATATAATATATATATATATAATATTATATATATATATATCTCATCTGCCATCATTCAGGCTACAGAAGCCTGATGATGGCAGATGATATTCTGCTGAACGTTGCTAAACACTTTATAACAGAACTACAATGAGCTACAACTTTAACAGAACTAATGACGTGGGATAATAACCCGAAGGAAGCTAAACAGCACAAATGTAAGTACCCCGCGAGAGCTTAAAAAAACATTATATATATAATATATATATGATATATTATATATATGTTTTTTTAAAGTTTTTCGGGCGAGTACTTACATGTGTGCTTTCAGCTTCCTTCGGTATTATCCACGTCATTGTAGTGCTTTTAAAAAGTTGTAGCAACGTTTCAGCAAGAATCTCATCTGCCATATAAAGGCTTCTGTATTGAGTTTGTATGTGGTCAGGCTTATCACAAGCCGTTGGTTTAATTTTGAGGCAGCCGATTGCTATGGCAGGATGTTTTTTTCTAAAATCCTGATTGGTTGGTGAGTCTATGGTCTGTGTTTATTGACTTGGAGTTTGTTTGATTGGTGTTTCTGGTTTCTTTCTGTCCTGTTTTTGTGGCTTTTGATTGCCCTGCACACTGTGTTCCTAATATTGGAGCTTTCCAGTGCAGCTTGGCTTCGTGTGAAAGGACGGCTATTATCTATTAGGACGCTCGGTTTCAATCTGGGTGCCCTGGTTGGTATGTATTTGAGCTGGAGATATCAGAGGGAGTCTGTTTTGTGTCCAGGTGTTTGCCTGGCTTTGTGGTGTGGAGATCTTATCTATTTGAGTGTGCAGGCTTCCCAAATGATTGAACAGTCTGGTGGAATCATCTCTTTGCTATTCATGCTTCAGGTCTTTTTTTTCATCTCTATGGCTCTGTGATGATTCTGGTGGCTGGGGTTTTCTATAGTGGGCTACAGGGTTTTGGTGCCAATTGAAATTGATCTTGTGACCTGTGGTTTTCTATGTGTTGGATCTAGTGAGGAGGTGTGTTCCACTTTTTTTACGGGCATTTTTATGTTCATAATTCCAGGTGGGTATTTATTCTTCTATTGGTCTGTCCATGTATGTGGCCAGGCATGATGCACAAAGGAACTTTGTATATGCCTGTTTTCCAGGTTCAATTTTGTCTTTGGGGTTTTTTAAGGATGCTGCTATTTTTTTTGTCTGTTTGAAGGCAGTCTGATGTGATGCCTGTGTAGTTATCTACTTAAATTTTGGTCTGAAGTACCTCTTATGTAGGGCAGGACCAGCTGTTCCATAGGTCTGTTGATCTTCCTAGGTCTCTATTTAATGTCTTGGTGGTGTTTTTGTGGATCAAGTTTGGTGATTTTGTTTTGTGGAAGCCGTTGGCTTGTCAATAATTTTAAGTTCAGGGTGCATAGTTCAGTCCTTTTATATGTGTAATTGTCTGCCAGGCGTTTTGGTTCTGGGTAATTGTGTTTTGGCCACTGGAATTTATCTGTGCTGGGTGGCGTGGGATTGGGCGTTGAGGTAGCGGTTGATGTGTGTTTTCTTCTGTATAAATCAGTGTGTCCAGTGTGCATCTGTTCTTTTGTAAGATTAGTACATCTAGGAATGGTAAGTTGTTTGTTTATTTCCGTTTCCATGGTGAACTTGATTTTTGGGGGTGTGTGCTGTTTAGGTGTGTTTGGAAATTGTTTAGGTTTTCTTTTGCCATGGGGCCAAATCACAAATGTGTCATGTGGATGTAAATCTTAGCCCATAAAGTTGGGTTTGTTGGGTGGCATTAGCCAGGGCCTCTGGATTCCAATTTCTTTCATTTGAACAGGTTTGGCAATGACGGGTGACAGTGGTGATCGCCATAGGGGCTCCTTCAATTTGCTTGTATTTTTGTCCTTTGTATATGAAATATGTGTTGGTTTAGCAGTGGTCTGTTAGTTCCAATGAGGTGTTAGCTGGTTGTATTTTATTTCTGATTGATTTCAAGAAGTTCTTTATTGGACTTGAGTGAATAGTGAAACCACGTCGAAAACTTACAACAGATATTCTGTTCTACGTGTAGTCTTTGATCTTTCTAAGAATGGGTTATGCAGTTTTGTCCATATGAAGCTGCCCCGTTTTCAGCATGGGGCTTTAGTTGTTTTGCTAAGTGTTAGCTAGGTTTTGTAATGGTGCTCCTTTGGAGCTGACTATGGGTCTGAGAGGTATGCCTTCGTTGTGTGTATTTTGGGAGGCCGTATTAATTGGGGCATCTGGAAATTTTTCTCTGGGATGATTGTCGTTTGGATTTCTTTGTTTATGTGGCTGGTTATAAATTTTCTTCTTGCGTTAGTTTTTCCAGATAATATGGTTGGGTCTGGGTGTTTATAGGTTTGTATGTGGAGTCCTTGGAGTAGGTCTGGTGAAAGAGCAACTACAATGCCTGCGTTTTCATGCTTGATTGCGTGTTTTAATATCTTCTTGTCTGTTTTGTAGTGTTTTTTGTAACTTGATCAAACTGGCAAACATTTTGTTTCCGTGTATTGGAGGCTTTGGCTTTCAAGTAAACAATTGGCTATACATTTATTAGGGAAGCTAGGTTTCATGCTTGGGTGCCTAGGTTGGCGGTGGTGCTTTGAGCTGGACGTATCGGGGGGGGGGTCTGTTTGTGCCCAGGTGTTTGATTGGCTTGTGGTGTGGAAATTTTTTTGTCAGCTCCAGAGGAGTAACCACTACAAAACCTAGCCAAATACCTAGCAAAGCAACTTCAGCCCCATGCTGAAGCAGCAGATTCACATGTACAAAACTCATATCACCTCTTGGAAATGATCAAAGATCTACAGGTGGAACAAAAAGATCTGCTTGTAAGTTTTCACATGGTTTCACTATTCAATCAATTCCCGATAAAAGAAATCCTAGATATCATCAAAAATAAATTACCAACCACCCAACACCCTCATGGAAATAGCAGCACACTGCTAACCAAACACATATTTCATACACAAGGGACAAAAGATCAAGCGAAAATTGAAGGAGCTCCTATGGGATCACACTGTTACCTGTCATTGCAAACCTGTTCATGGAAGAATTCAAAGCCAGAGCCCTAGCCAATGCCACGCACAAACCCAAACTATGGCTAAGATACATTGAGACACATTTTGTTATTTTGTCCCATGGAAAAGAAAAACCAAAACAATTTCCTAACACACCTAAATAGCACACACCCCAAAATCAAGTTCACAATGAAAATGGAAACAAACAAAGAACTACATTCCTAGATATACTAATCTACAAAAAGCAGATGGCACGCAACCACCTCTACCTCAAGCCCAATCCCCACACCACCCAGCACAGAATAAATTCCGTGGCCAAAACACTAATCACCAGAACCAACGCCTGGCAGACAAGACACATATAAAGCTGAAACTATGCACCCTGACTAAAGTACTGACAGCCAACAGCTTCCACAAAAGCAAAATACCGGCCTGATCCACAAAACACACTGAGACATAATGGAGACCTAGAACATGAACAGACCTATGGAACAGCTGTCTGCCTACATAAGAGGTACTACGGACAAAATCAGTAAAATACTAAACAGGCATCACATCAAGACTGCCTTCAAAACAGAAATATAGCAGCCATCCTTAGAAATCCCAAAGATATAATTGACCTGGAAAACCAAGGCATATATGAAGTCCCCTGCATATTATGCCCTGCCACATACATAGACAGACCAATAGAAGAATAAGTACCCACCTGGATGAACACAAAAATGCCAGTAAAAAAATCTGGAACACACTTCCTCACTAGTCCAACACATGAAAGCCACGGGCCATAGCATCAAACTTCAAAGGCACCAAAACCCTACCCACTATCGAAAACCCCAGCTACAGAATTTATCAGAAGAGAGCCATAGAGATTGCAAAAAGACCTGAAAGCATGAATAGAAGAAGATGAGACTCTCACCAGACTGTCAATTATTCGTAGCCTGCACTCTCAAACAAAAAGATCTCCACACCACAGCCAGTCAACACCAGTCAGACACAAACAGACTCCCCCTGATACCTCCAGCTCAAAACACACCCCAATCCAGGTACCCAGATGAAACCGAGCTTCCTAATAAATGATGGCCATCCATTTACTTGGAGCCCAAGCTGCCACAAAAAGCCTCCAATACAGGAACACAATGTTGCCACCAATCAATACAAAAAAGCCACAAAACAGACGAAGATATTAGAAACACCAATCAAGCAGAACACAGCAAACTCCCAGACCAATAAACATAGACCAAGATTCCAACTAAACAAGATGAAGGAAAAAAAACCATTCTGGCACAGCAGTAGGCTAGCCCCAAATTTAAAACTGAAATGGCTGTGAAAGTCTGACTCACAGACAAACACAACACAGAAGCCTGAGGATGGCAGATGAGATTCTGCCGAAATGTCGCTACAACTTTAAAAGCACAACTATAATGATGTGGGAAAATATCCAAACAAAACTGAATATCATACAATACATACATACATACATACATACATACATACATACATACATACATACATACATACTGGACTGACTAATCCAAAATTGCCATGCTGCTTCTAATGTTTTTCACATTATTGTACAATTTAGCCAGGGATGGGATCCAACCAGTATAACTACCGGTTCTGTTGCTCTGCATTGAGCACGCATGTGTGAGTTGCGTGAGTCACACAAGTGCAATTGATGACCTGCTGAGCTGCCTAGACAGCTGAGCAGTGCTGCATGTGGGTGCAGTGGTTGGAAAAGACCTTTTTTCCTTCTTTTTCAACTGCAGCTGTGCCGTGCAAAGCAGCTGCGGTTGAAAACACAGGAAATAAAAGTCAGGTAAGAGCTTGCATTACAATTCAGGGAAGCTTGCAATACAATTCAGGGAACAATATTCAGGAAAGTTCTATTCCTGTAAATGTCAGGCGGGTGGGCGGGCAGGCCAAAACAGCAGGAGACATAGAAACAGTTCTGTGTCTGCTGCTCTTCAGAGCTACCAGTTCGGTAGAGCTGTACAGAACCGGTAGAATCCCACCCCTGGATTTAGCTGAACTGAATTCAGATATTTGATTAGTGACAGTACAATGTTAGGAAATTCAGAAATTGGTCTCCATATTAGCCAACTAAGATTGTGGTAAACTGTAACATCCATGAGGTCTTGGGATGAAATATGTTCGCGCTAAGTCTTTATTCCTACTTTTCTGATTATATAGATAGGGATATGGTGAGAACCAAATCACTTTCTTTCAGTTGTAATAAAATCAGAACCATAGTTTAAAATTAGATTGGAACATCATGTTTATGTAGAACTGACTTCTGATTTTGCGTCGGCACAAAGTACAGATCAGGTCACTGGATAGGCCAATTGTTGGTGAGTTAGCTTGTGTGTTGATTTAGGTTTGGGAGTGACAGGAATTTTGACCTTACAAAAAAATATGAGCATTTGCAACATGGTGGTGTGACAGGTAAGGCTGCCTGCAATTAGACTGCTAAAGGCTAAAGCTCCTGTCCCTTATAGATTTGGTTCAATACTTCTTATCCTTCAACTATGAAGATGTAGCTTGCAATACAATTCAGGGAACAATATTCAGGAAAGTTCTATTCCTGTAAATGTCATGCACTAAGAGAACATTGGATTACTAATTGGCAATGAACTTCCATACAGTGATGAAAAAATGAAGATGGAATGTGGTTTGAGAGGGGTTAAAAGCCACATGATGGCAGCCAGAAAACAATATGTTCTAGGAGATGAATAGAAGAAACTTTCCCTTTCAGATGCCTTTCCAAGCTCTATCCTAACAGTCTGTCGATAGAGATTCTCAGTCATCCAAGTGCTGGTTGTCCCAAGGGTACTTTTCAAAAGGCAACTGGATTTTCTTGTGATTTTTCCCTTGAAAACTTTTCCCTTCTCTCAATTCAGAATTGAAGAAGGTTCTTGGATGAGAAGGAAAATATTTTTAAACAAAAAAGCAAGAAAGTCCAATTGTCTTTTACAAAGCACTCTTGGAATATCCAAACAATCAAATAGTGTTGTAGATGGACTCCGGACCAGAGACATACCACAATATTGAAGCAGGAAAAAAAATTCCAAACTTTCCCTTTTACCCATGTGAGTGGGGCAGCTTGGATGAGCTCAGAAATTATCACAAAATAAGAATGCCACATAGATACCACAATATTGCTCATTTTTCTCAGGGAACATTTAGCAACATAATTAGAATAGGTAAAGATAAATGTTCCTTCAGTTTCCCTCTTCAAGCAGATTAATGCCTTGAAGACATACAATGGTAGTACTATGAGTTGCATAATGTCTCATTACAAGATTTCTATATTATTTATAACATTTTTGTTATAAGGGTGCTTCTCAAATAAATACATTTTCTACATCAGTATTCTTGATTATCACAGAAGTATGTGCCATAGAAGTTTAAATTGTTCAGATGGGTCTGGAAACAATGAAGAGATATTTGAAAGAAAGAAAAAAGCATGCCAAAGATAAGTGTCATTTTCAACATAAGGTAGTATTGTTACCACCATAGTCATATAGTACTTCTACCAAATAATGTTTAAAATTTGCAGCTGAAATGTAGGGCAATAAATTGCACATGAATAATGGCAAAGATTTTATCATGAGAATCATTAGAACTGGGCTGTCCTAGTCTTCACGTGATTCCAGATACAAGAAGAGAAGTCAGATTCAAATCGGGTGTGGCTGTATAGTTTCACAGCCGAAGGCTAATTATTAACAAAATTCTCCACCCAAGAAAAGTTGTATGGCTGGTTTAACTTTTCCAACAGCTTTGAAAGCATGCTAATCAAGCCAAATGATTTTTGAGAGCAGATTGCTCTCTGGAAAACATCTTCACTCTTTTGAAGGATGGGCAGTTCTCATGTCATGGATAAAAGTTTATAGCTATATGTTTATATGTTATGTTCATACTTATACTTGTTTTCTCATAAAAAAAGGCTTGACAAATTAAACTAAATAAATAAATAAAAACAAGATGCCTTTTATTAGGAAAAAACTTAGCTAAAGTTTTTAGCACAATGTATGTATTTTGTAGCTTTTCTTTCTACATTCTCCACCTCCGATCTGTTTTGAAGCTATTGCATGAATATAATCCTTTCTGTTTTTTTAAAAAAATCAGAGCTCTGTGCAGGTGCCTATAAGGGGATCTATTGGGACTTTTTCTTCAAAAAGGGGTTTTAGAGAGACTTTAGAGCAGGGTTGTCAAACTCCTAGCCCCTGGGCTGGGTGTGTCATATGCTGGTCACACCCATGCCCGGTGTAGCAAAGGGGGAAAAGATCCTGATACGTCATGTGACATTGCCATGATGATGTGAATTTGACATGATATGAGTTAGAGGATTAGTATTTTGCATTGCCCTACAAGGCAACTTCATGATACTTACTTTTATATAGTTCAGGCTTCACTCTTTCTCAATATGTTTGTGTATGTGTCCCTTCGGGTCAGTGACTGCCTGGTCAAGCACATGCAGTTTTTTTGGCAAGATTGATAATGGTTTGCTATTGTTTGCTTCCTGGACTAAGTGTGTGGCCCAAGGCCATCCAATTGGCTTTGTGCCTGAGGCAAGACTAAATGTAATGGAATGTGGGGGAAATCTTGTGTGTGTGTGTGGAAGAGCTGGGCAAAGAGATGTTGTGGAGGAAGCTGTCAGATAAAAGACAGCATAGCCTGCAGAGAGATAGTGGAAAGGGTAAGAGGATCAGTAGAGATACTCCCTAGTTTCTATGGTAGAAAAGAAGATAGAGAAATGTACTTTCAGACTTGCAAGATTCTGTGAATATAGCATTAGAAAAAAGTAGAATGAGCTCATCTGGTTGAGATACTATCTGGTTTACTGTGTAAGGTTGACATCAATCTTTCAAGTCTGGAAATACAATTCTCTTCCCCCATATACTTTATCACCTGAGAAACTAGGGAGGGTCTCTTTTGAGTGAGCTACTGTCCCACCCACTATCCCTCTGAGCTATGCTGTCTTTTATCTGACTATTGCCTTGACAGCATCTCTTTGCCAGTCTCCCAAGGTCTTTCCCACATTCTATTGCCCAAAGAACTCATGGTTTCCCAATTACTAGCCTTAACAACTAAACCAATTGGATCTCTTTCACTAAATATACAGTAAATTTATTTTCACAACATTTAAAATGCATTTGATTTTAGCATTTTATCATAATTTTCTCCTCAAAATCTTGCAGGAATCTTGTAGACTGAAGGGTAACTCTTCCATCAGAAATCTGTTTTTCTTTCTGGAAATATTTTTAATTATTTATTCCAAAATATCTAATTTTGTAATGCAAAGGAATATGATTGTGGAATTTGATGACATCCCACTTAGAGAATTTTGGATTGCTGTATCCAGTACAAAAGAATGAATTGAAGCAATGTCAAGTAAGAATCTTGCTTCATATTCTTACACATGGAGTACTTAGAGGTCACAAGAATTCTTTGATGTCCCACTTCTTAAGAGTTGTGCAAAGCTATTTCCATATTCCTATTGCAGTTCTTTCGCTACTGAACTACAATGCAAGGTGTTGATCTAGATTCCCAACACACTACTCCCTTTGAGGCTTAGGAATGACATTGATGTGGATGATAATATGGTTATGCTTGGAATGTTTGGGAACATATCCAGGAAATTAGCCCCAATGTGCCATCCTTTCAGATGAACAGGCACCTCATTCCTAAATTACAAAGGGTATACTACTATAAAACATGCAATATCACATAAAATAAGAAAAGGAGGTATCAGGGTTCCTGGCTTCACCTTGGTCAGCTTCAGAGTTGACAGGTGAACTGAGAAAATATTTTGTAATATTTGCTTCATGGGAAATTGTTCTTACTGTCTGCATGTTCATATTCTCCCAACAAGTTAAATGTCATTGATGGTGTCTACTTTATAAATAAAAATACTTCACATGGTAAACATTTTTAAAGTAATATTTGTTGTAACATCCATACTGGAATATGGATTCAACCTACCAAAAAGTCATTATGGCAAAGAGCACAAAATGAAAGCCAAGCACTTCAATGAATTCATGAGCTTCTGTAGCAGGTACATCCCTTTTAAAGTAGTCATTACACAAATCAGTAGCTACAGAAAGAATTACTTCCTTGGCTAAATGACATTGGCATTCTTATTTCCAAAATACAAACAGTTGAATCCCTGAGGCACTGAACATGTTAAAACTGATGCTTGTATTTAATAGCTACCTTCTGATTAATAATCTTAAGATCTACTTTGGGTTGGCTAAAAGAGGGAGTGTTCTTGGTACAAAAATCCAGCGTAGATAGCTCATTGCTTTATTTTGCTTCATCTGATTTCCCCTTCTGCATGTCAAAGATATTTAGAGATAAATACACATTGGAGTGAAGCCATTTGAAGCATTGCACTTTTTGAGATAAATGCTGCCCATTGAGTTTCGAGATTGCAAATCTAGAAGTAACTTGATAGACAAAGCAAGGATAGGAGTGGGGGAAAAGCTTCTTTCTATGTTAGCCTCCCCATTAGTAAAGAATTGCTCTGCTAGCAGCAAAGAGTTGTCCACCCCTCCTAGATTTCCTAACCTCTCCAGTTAGGAAATTCCACAAACACAAAACTGCCATTACTGGCAATCCTACTGGTGAAAGCCATGGAAGTTTTCTATAATGGCGTAATTGAGAAGCATAATAATAGGGGTGTAAAGCCCCCAATATTTCCTGACTGGGCCCCATGGTAAATAATTCCCTCTCAGCTTCTGCCCTGACCAATGTAAGCCAGGAGGCCTGAGGTGTAATAGACCTTACCATTTCACTCTCAAACTATTTGTTTTCTCATTGAGCAATTTTACTGCTGGTTTACTTGTTTTAAGCCCCTCTGAACTTAATTTGTGATATGCTGAGAAGTAATACATTGGTGTTCATATGACTTCTTGAGAGGATACATGAATTTTGTAAAGGGGCCTTTTCAATTTGCCCGCAAAAGAAAAACTGTGGTGTGTTTCTTTGTAGAGTTTTGGCAATTTGATTCGATTGTTCCAATTAAGGGTGAGCAAACTGAGCTTCTTTGTGTGACTTTTGCATTGTCCTCCAGTTCCAACAATGACTGAAAATCAGGGAATGATTTTCTATTGCTTTGAGATGGGGAACACATGAAAAATAAGTACTAAACAAATAAACTAAAATAAAGTAAACCACAGCCTTCCAACTTGCTCTAAAGCCTTAGAGGTAAAACAATACAAAAACAAAGCAGTTTTAAAAGCAGGCATGTGTGCTATTTGGAAAATTCAAGTTCAAAGTCTCCTGGAGATGACTGAAACTGGTGATATAGTTCTTTGACTCTTGGCTTTTATGTGTGTAGTGTTACAATAGTCCCTGTTTATTCTTTCAGTCTGGTTATAACACTAGATTAGGAAAACTAAATCACTATCAGGTTATTTTATAATGCTTATCTCTTCAGTGAACAAATGTGTGGGTGTGCACAGGTATGGTTTCTGGACTTCCTTCAGGAACAGAGCAAATGAAAATACAAATCTTATCAGTTTTACTCCTCTTGAACCTAAATAAGCCTAATGAGATATTATTAGACTAGTCTGTCTATTCTACTTAAGTATGACCTTTCATTTTGGCTACGGGCTACTTCCCCAAATAAATGCCCCAGAATAAACTCAATGAATGTCACTGCTTCTTTTTCCTCCTAGGTCTTTGTTCTTTTCAGATCTCTTTGTTTAGATTTCAGATTCACGTGGTGTTTTACATGTTGGATTTCTCTATAGGTAGTTTGCTCCTCTGTTTTCTCGAAATAAGTTGGTAATTATATCAAAGAGCATTAGGGGAAGATTGCCCCTGCCCTCTATCTGTGTCTCAATGGGAAGAGCTATTTGTTTTGCTAACTGTGTTTGATCTGCAGAACAAAAAAGCTGAAATAAGATCTGCTTTGATTGATAAATAAGCTCATTCCCTGGTGATTTCATTGATACAACCCTGCAGTTTTCTTGGGGCCTGCCACTGGTTTCTTCTGGATTTTTTTCCTGACAATTCAGGAAAAGACACTGGAATTCCCTGAATGTTTCAGATTCATGAACTAACTAGTGATCTTCTTTCTTCCGTCTCGAGACTGCAAGTAAGGGACAGATAGTCCTCCACAGAGATCTGAGCTGAACTCTTGTTATTTATATAGAGAGACATATTATCATTGGAATGTGTAGAAGGGAACTATAAGATTTCAGGGCATGATTTTTATATATTTATTTCATGTTAGGTTGTAGAAAGGCTGTCAAAGTGCCTTTCTTCGAGGATTCAAATTTTCCCGCTGGGAGAGTTCCAGTGCAAGGATATGGACAACTGCTTGAAAGCTGGATCTTTTTATTTTCAGGAAGGCGAGAGACAGCGCGTCTGCGTTCCTGGAGCTAGCTAGCTAACTTCAAATGGTAGCTCTCTGGTTTTTATACTTTTTTCTTCTTTTGGTTATGAATGTTCGTTTAGTGTTTAATGTTTAGATATTAAAATCCCGTCAGAGTTTATTTTTCGACGGAAGGCAAACTTATCAAGGTGCGGAAAATAAACTCTGTGGGGAGGCTTGATTGTATTTTCATTTTTTTCTAATCTCTTTTAGCTTTATAATGGTTTTTCTATTTGTTTTTTTCGGCAATCTTCTGTTTGTTTCCTTTGTAATTTATTTTGTATCTTTTGTCTGTTTGTTTTGCTGATTTGCCATGTCCTGTGTTTGTAAGGGTTTTCTTTTCCTTGTTTCCCTAGCTTTCTTGATTACTTNATGGCTGGCCTGATGTTCCCTTTGGGCTTTTCCTGCTTGGGTGACACCACTGTCCTCGTGAAGTTCTCTTTCCACAAGGTAAAATTACATAAAGATTGGCATTCAATATATTGTTACTGTTACTGAGAAGGAGTGGGCAAGCTACTTCCAACCATGTTTATGCCTGTAAATAGAAGGCAAAATTCTGTTCACCTTAACTGAAGAACTCATTGTTTGCTACTTTTTGCAAAATGCCCAGTTTTTACTGGCACAGGGTCTTTTTTCCAGACATTGTATGCTCAGAAGGAAAAGGTAAGTCATAAGTCCTTGATAGTGTTTTTGACTTATGCAAATTAATTGGAATAGATGGACTCATTTGTATAGTCATGGGATATTAGGAACTGTTCTACTGAAAAAGCATGAACCAAATACCTATGTTAAAGAACCATATAGACGTTTCATCCCAGCTCAAAAAATATAAGATGAACAGACAGATGCATTCAACTCTGAAAAATAGGGATGCTCATTGATTATCTTTAATCAGTGACCTATTACTGATGTGACAAGCAGTATCTTTGTAAACAACTTACAACGATTGGCATGGTTCTGATGTAACAGTATATAAATGCTCTGTATAGAGAGTAAAAAACCTTGAGTTCAACAGGTATTTGTCAGTATATTTGTCAACACACATGATAATTAGCCCTATTGGTTGCACAATCATCCAAATGTTGATACTGTGATACTGTGATACAATTTGATACTGTGTAAACTTCAATTCTTTACCTTTTAGTTTATTACCCCCTGGTACTGCCACATCAGTTATCCACATTTCTTTTCAAATACATTTAAATTTGGTATGTTATGAGTCAAGATTTTATCAGTATCTATTCAGAAATCTCACAGTATTTTAACCTGCTCATTTTTAGCTATCTTTTCAACTTTATGTTCCATTATTTTTTTATTACTGGCACATGATGATTTTTACAAATATTCCAGTGAATCATTTTGACAATTGTGATGTCATTGTTTATAATCAGTTTATGCAATCTTCGTGCATGAGCTGAGTATCTAATCTAGTGTTTTTTCTGCTTTCTTTGCATTTTGAATCATGTGATTTGTCTTGATTGCATTCATTCAAATAAACCTGTTCTCACAGAACCAAAACCAACTTTTACTTTTTTTTAATGTTCCAGTTATAAGCCAGTTATAAACTCTTTATAGTTTCCCCCTCATTTCCCCCTCAATTTGTAGAAATTGACCATTAATGCTTTTCCTTGCCAGCATTTCTCTTTGTATTTTTATTACATTATTTTGACAGTTACATGGTTCCTGTACTTTTAGTAAGTTCCAATTTTTAACTTGTATCAATGCTTGTTCTTGGCTGTCTGTTAAATAATCAGCCAATGAATGCTTTTCTTTTTTGTTTGACTTGAAGTAAATTTCTGCCTCCCATTTGTGAGGGGCAGATATAATCAAAATCACCATGGGGATGTAATGTAGATTGAATAATAATTAATTTTCTTGTTTTTCAGTCCAAACTGTCCAGCTTGTGTCAGTTAATAGTTCCAACAGTATGACATATCCTAAGTATGATCCAGGAATTGATAGTTTGATGGTGTTTCTTTTTTCAATTTTTTCTTCAGTGATTTTCTCACTTTTTTTGATATACTCTTTAATAATCACATTTTTTATTTCTCTATGCTTGATGTTATCCAACTGTAAAATTCCTAGATACTTGTAGGCTTCAACTTGATGGTGTATCATTCAGCATTTCAATTCCATCACTGTTTGTGATTTCACTCCATTAAGACATCACTTTTCTCTACACAAAATTCCATTGCTATATATGTGCTAAATAGTCTTTCAGTGTTTGCCAATGACTGGATTTTTATTTCTGATTTTCCATAAGGCTTTAGATAATAAAACAAATATGAGATTTTTATTTGCATTTTTGCTGTTTGATAACCAAGATTTGTTTTTTTTTAATTACTAAAATGGGATTGTAGCAGTAATGATGATGATAATGAAATTTATCCCCTTTTAATATATAATTCAAGGAAGAAAACATATTTAATACTCCTGGCTCCTATTTACCAATCAGAGCAGTTTATGGTGGATAGGGCTGACAGAATATGACTGGCCCAAAGTTGCCCAGTTTCATGTCCAAGGGAAGCCTAGACATCATACTCTCTTGGTTTCTCGGCCAGCATTTTTACCACAATACCAAAATGCTTTCTACATATCACATTTGAGACCAATGTAGAAGGTAGTTGATCTGATTAAGGACAATATACATAAAACTCAAGGAGAACGAATTCAGAATCCCATTGAATGCACTCTCTCAGTCAAATCTACATCATAGGGTTGTTGTTGGGAAAATAGGACAATGAAGGAGTATTAGGTATATTCATCATATTGAATTATTTATAAATAAGCAAGCAAGCAACCTGGTTTTGCATTTTCAGAACATATAACATTGTTTTATTGAATCATAGATTGGCAGGGATGGTCATTTCCTGTCCATGAATTTGTAGCAAGGTCAAATTCAAGGTTTGTCCATGAATTTGTAGCAAGGTAAATTCAAGTCAGCAGTGAACCATGTTGGGGGGAACTAGCTCTGTAGAAACCAGACTTCTTAATTGGCCTGATTTATTTTTGAGAACTTGGGCAAGGCAAAATAAAAGAAAAAGGGAACAGAATGTGATAAGCCTCTGATATCAGCCTGCCTTTAACCATTCATTCATCTTTTGAATATAATGTAAATACTTTAGTGTGTGGGAGGGGTCTTGCGAATAATGTGTTTATTCAAGATAAAGAATGAAAGACTGAAAAAAGACCTCAGCAAAACTACAGTGAATTCAGAAAGTATTCTGACCCCTTCACTTTTGTCAATGTGGTTATGCTGAAGCCTGATTTTTACAGTTGTTGAAATTCATTTTTTTATTAATCTATACTCAATACCTCATAATGAGAAAATGAAAAGAGAATTTTAGAAATGTCTGTAAATTTATTAAAAAGAAAAAAAAACTGAACGATCACATTGGCATAAGCATTCAGACCCTTCACTCAGTACTTTGTTGAAGGGTCCTTGGCAGCAATTACAGCCTTGAGTCTTTTTGGGCATGACATCCCAAACTCTTGTACACCTGGATTGTGGGATTTTATGTCATTCTTCCTTGAGAATCCTTTCAAGTTCAGTCAGATTGGATGATGACTGTTGATGGACAGTCATTTTCAGTTTCCTCCAGAGACATTCAATAAGGTTCAAATCCGGGCTCTGGCTGGGCCACTCTAGGACATTCACAGAGTTGTCCTAAGCCACTCTCATGTTATCTTGGCTGTGTGCTTAGAATCGTTGTCACGTTGGAAAGTGAACCTTCAGCCCAGTCTGAGGTCCTGAGCACTGTGGAACAGGCTTTCATTTGGCGACAGTTGCCATCCAACCTGACTGAGCTTAAGAGGATTTGCAAAGAACAATGGCAGAAAATCTCCCAATCCAGGTGTGCAATAGCAATAGCACTTGGACTTATATACTGCTTCACAGAGTTTTAAAGCCCTCTCTAAGCAGTTTAAAGAGTCAGCATATTGCCTCCAACAATCTGGCTCCTCATTTTACCCACCTCGGAAGGTTGGAAGGCTGAGTCAACCTTCAGCCAGAGAGAATCAAACTGCCAAACTGCTGGTAGCTAGCAATCAGCAGAAGTAGCCTGCAGTATTGCATTCTAACCACTGAGCCACCACAGCTTGTTGCATCATAACCCGAAAGATTCAAGGCTATAATTGCTGCCAAAGGTACAGAAGCACTGACATAATCTATTTTCTTCAGAATTCTATTTGTAAACATATTTATGATTTGACCATAAAACTCAATTTATCTAACAGGGTTCGAGAAATCCAGAAGGAGAATGAATTTGGTGAAGAATTATTACTAAATTGTGTTTTACCCTTGTAAAAATTCCAGAGCGGTACTATCTCAGCCCTTTCCTAAAACATAGAGCAAGCCCATACCTAGAGCTATTTTTAAGGGATGTACACACACTAATTATGATGCACAGTAGTAAATCTCTCTTTATATGAGATTTCATCTTAAATCATTCAAGTCAGTCTCACTATCCCTCTATAAACATTGCTTTGTATTTCTCTGCTTACATAAGCAATTTACACTTGTCTTTTGCTTTACCTCATCCTGCAGGCTATTCCTACCTGAGGTTCTGCAAATATTGTTCCAATTGTTAGGAAACATGCTTAACATAAAAAAATACTGATGCCAACATTGTAGGTTTTAATTGGAATGTATATGTGGCAATAAGAATAATGTTTTTAACGGCTAGCCAGATTTCACCCTGCATCATCAGTTTGTAAATTTGAGGAAATGATCAACCAAATAAACTGCATGTAAGCATGTGTTACTTTTCCATTTCTTTTTTTGAGCATGTATGAAAGGTTTTTCTTACTGAAGGGATTACTGTAACTTACAGAGTGTGGCAGTGATTAATTGTTTTTGCATCTTTTCCAGTGGATAGCTGAAGAGGGCACAGATATTTTATTGTGTTCCTTTTCTATATTTACCTTTCATTCAAGTCAGAACTTTAGATAATTCTATGGCCACCTTCATGTATTTCAGATGCACCATGGAATGGTGACATATGGAAGGAATTTGATTTATTCTCTGTCCCTTGGCAACACTTGAAGGAGACAGCATTTGGTAGATGGCAGGTGGCTATTTCCATCAGATCTGCTGAATCCTTGGGTCAGATTGCTGGCTTGGTGGAGCTGTCTATGGAAAGGAAGTCCAGACCTACTTGCTGCCATGCTGTGGCTACATGAACCATGTGATCTATATTCACATGTTTAGAGAACTGTTCTAGGTGTACAAGATGGACCTACAGTACCTGCAGAAATCATGTTTGTCCTATAAAATGTTGTCTTCCTGCTGATTCATGGAAAAATATGGCAGGCGTGTGACTCTTGTCATATTTGTCCCTGAGATTTAGTCTGTAGTAAAATATATATCAAATAATTTTATTGGTTTTTTATTTTTCTGTATGTATCCCAGGTCATTCTGGTGTAGTTCAGAACTATTGACATAACAGTTATGAAGAGAACAAAGGAGAAATTCTGCAGTACAATAAAAAAGTAAGAGCATTCATTTAAGTTAACATCATTATTTCTGATTAAATCTTAATGAACAATATTTGGAATTTCTTCCAAGGCACAGACACATCTCAAATTGTTACTGTAATATAGCAAACAATGCAAACCAGCCAAAAGAAGTCTCCAAAAAGTAGAGAAAGTTATTTTTTTCCCCAAAAGTGGTCGAATAACACCATTTATTTTGCAACTGAAAATTCAAGCCAAATAAACCAAATGTATTAGATTTTGATAGAATTTCTTCTCGAGGATTGTTGTGAGGAACAGTGCTACATCATAGATATTACAAAGACCAACAGAGCAAAGAAGCCATGTTCCTTTCTATGTAGAGATTCAGAGACTTTTGAAAAGTTAGTGGAAATATTGACATACAGTGGCTTTTCTTTGCTGTTTCTTTGTGTCATTTGGGTGGAACAGATACTTTTCTAAATCCTATCAGATTATAAGTAACAAGCAAGTGTAACTAGTGTAATTATTTGAACTAACAGCAATGCTACTCTGTCAAAAAGATTTTATTTGTGCTATTATAGGAAAAAGTAAAACTGGAAGTTAATACCAAGTATACTTTATATGTTAATTACCTTTTAAAAATATATAAAGGAGATTATATGGCTGATTAATAGTGTGAGAGTAATTAAGCCATAATAATTTCTTCCAGCCAAATAGACATGTCAAGGAGACAACACAAACAAACACAAACATGTGGATGTATCTTTTTAATTAAGGTACATCACATTTTCATGTGATTAAATTGTTAAAGAAAATTCTAAATATTACACTAATCTGTGGTTTTCAATACTGGTGAAAAAGAGGCACAACATTTTGGATTTCTGAATCTTGTGAGTTGCTTCTGACTCCACCCTAAGTTGAACTGAGTAGCTTCTAATTAATCCAATCATTGACTCACTTGTTGAATTAGCCCAACTGTTAAATTGTTGGAACTAAATCTTATTGTTAGTGCACTATAATCAGAACAGTAGCAACAATTCACATAACAAAACTAGATAAGCTGTTTCTCAGATGACTTCTCTACTCTACTGCTTTTCATATCGCAATAGAGGTAACTCATAGATGATTGCTAAAAATTAAGGTACCAAATCTCTTGGCTGTATTCTTGCAATCCTTTGCCCTGCTCATTCATTCAATTTTTTTTAAATGAAGGAATAGGTTTAGAAAGATCCAGAAAACAAATATAGAATGAATGAATGAATGGTATTGAAGAAACTAATAGACAATGTTGTTTCAAGGACATCCTTTCAACCAACATAAATCTGGTATCTTTATTGTTTAATCATAAGCCTGGGATAGAACAGATGGAAACCAAACTCCAGTCCCAGGGCCAACTAATGGATGAGTCACAGCGTCTTTGCCAAACAGGTGTGACACCTGGTACAAAATAAGTACCTGCCCCACCCTCCCTAGAAGCATTTCTTTACTTGAAGGAGGAGTATTTATATTAACTTGCAGACTCAGTACCAAGCCCTTTTTTAATTGGCAGGGTGACTGTGTGAAAATGCTGACTGAGCTCCCTGCATAAATACTGGCTGTCACAAAGAAATATTTGTGGGTAGGGCACATGGAGAAAGGGGAAAAAATGAAAAATTCTTTGATGCTTATTTTATTTATATAGCTGTTTGATGTAAGCTTTCCAGAAAGTAAATAATAAATCTTGGAAAAGTTTCATTGAAAGTAACTAAATAAAAGTTTTCCCTTAGCAAGACAGACTCAAATGACTCAGCACTTCAGGGCTCCTTCTTACAAATTTCACTGTATGAAAGATTTCTCAGAAGTATCCATGTTGCTAAATAATAGCAAAATGTGGGAATCTTTAGGGAAACGTGAAGCTGAGTATCTTTAAGGAGACCTAGAACTAGGTCTGAGACAGGAAACTCCTTTCAGATTTAAGGTGGCTTCAACTTTGTCTGTCTTACAGGTAGTCCTTGCCTTCCAACTGTAACTGAGCTAAGAATTAGGGTCATAGATCATGTCAGTCATTAAGTGGAGTACCAAATAACCACAACCGATTTTATGACCCTTTTTGTACAGGTCATTCAACAGAGTATTCATAAAGTGAACGTAGTGGTAATTCAGCAAATCTATTTTCCAAAATGTGCATTTTTTGCTGGAAATCGGAAATAAAAGCCAGTTTCCAGCAAAAAACATAAATCATGGTCACATGATCATGGGACATTGTAAAGGGTCATAAATGCAGGCTAGTTGCCATGAACATCCATTGTAACTTTAAACGACTGCTAAGCGGCCAGTTGTAAGTTAAGGTCCCCTTGTACTCACTTATTCCCATATTGAATACTTGCTTCATAAGTTGAAGATTTTGAGTCATATATTTAAATATTGGTATTCCAATTTTCAAGATAAGCTATTAAAATATAACCTGTATTTTATAAGCCTTTCATTTGAAGCAATAGAAAACTAAATTAAATATTAAAATTACATTAAAACCCAAACTGGAAAAGTGAAAACGTTGGCAGTGAACGCTGAACAAAAAAGCATTGGGTTTGTTGGCATTTAACACTTTAACAAGGTATGTTCAAAGGGAAATGGACTGGTGCCAGAGCTTTAGATATACTTTGGATGCTTTGAAAGACAAGTATAGGCAGTAGGATACCTGTAGGCATCAATGTTCCTAGAGATATTTCCCTTGGCATCCATGACTTTATTAAAAATGTTACATTAATTAAAAATAAATAAATGGGAGTATGGCATGTTGCAAAGCAAAACACTAGCTTCTAACAATTTCTTCATTATGAAGAATGATCTAAGCATGCATAGGTTTTGCAAGCATCCTTAGGAAATAAAAAGTTGGTGCTTTGTTTGGATGTGCCATTTGCCACAAAATGGTTAAATGACATGATAGACAACATACTTAGGAACTTGTATGAGGAGGGAGTAATTTCATCCATGACAACTATTTTGTGAATCAGTTTTATCCATGAACAGATTGTTAGGCTATTGTGATATTAGTCAGCTGTTGTGCTGAAAGCATATATTTAAATGGTGAAAGAGAAAACTTAAAAGGGTGGTGGGGAATCTTGCTTCCATTGTCATTCCAGTACTCTTACTGGGAATTGGACTTTCATCTCTCTTTTTTTTTAAGGAAAAAAGGGCATTTTATATCTATATGTATGGTAAATCAGATAGTATTTTCAGCCACAATAAAATTGTTTACCATCTGTTCCACTGGAATAATTTCTTGAATATATTTTCATTGATTGCTGGTCTGTGCATGTATTTTGAGTCTTGCTATGTTCCAGGCCATAAAAAATAAGAAGTGCAGATGGTCTCCTAGTATGCTGCTAGCCAAAAAATAGCTGCTACTGTTAAGACACAGCTGGGTGGTAGCAGGACTTTTGCCATGATGTGAGGAAAAGACAGAGGCAGGAGATTAGGAAAAGGCACCTCAGCCACAAGTGTCTTGGCTGCTGATACTGAAAACACACACTTCTGAAAACACACACTTTTACATAAAACAAAGGACTCTTATCTGACATTGACTGCTGGAATAAGACATAAGACTGCTGGAAATGCACATAAAGATTTTGGCTTAGGGCATTGCAATTTCACATTTTCTGTGAACAATACCAGTGTGGTTTTTTTCCTGTAGAATACCAGTAAGTGGTAAAACTGTTTTGAAGGAAGAACAAAATATTCCCTAAGTACTTGGTACTCAGATGAAATAGAAGTGCTAATAGAAATCTGGCTAATAAAGTACATCCTGTTGAAAGATGAGAAGATGTAACCCATACTCACAATTTCTAATTTCTGTAGATCAGTCCTATTTTGCCCTGGAAAAATAAATCAAGAAAGATGCACTTTGTTGTTTTGTCTTCTTTCATTTTTAGTAATCTGCATTCAGATAAATGGAAATAACCAAAATTTTAACATGCTATCATCTGAAACAGTCTTGTTGGAGATCAATCAATAAAAATATAAACAATATTAAAACTTTATATGTGCTAAATTGTAAATTGACTTTTCTCTATCTTCTGTTTATAAGTTTTAGCTTTGAGCTTGGTGATTGTTTAACCAAGGACTGGTTACCATACTGCCAATTTATGTGAAAAAATATCAACATTATTTCATTGCAAAAACAACAGATTTCCAGTCATGTTGGATTCTTAGACTCTTCAGTTCTGCAGTCAAATGCAACAGTGACAAAGAATAGATTATATGCAGAAACACATTTTTTTTAAAAAATATCAAGAATAAAACTGTAGCAATTAATAAATAAGTTTCTCCATTTACTTTTTGTTTGGCAAACATTTCCTTCTAGTATTCAGGCCAACATTCACACTACTAATCAGAGAAATATTTTAACACAACCTGTTCAAACACAAAACACACCTAAAATTGTACTTTTGTATTTTTATTATTTTAGGCAACAGTGAAACTTAAGGAATCTTTGGGATTAGCTTCCTATTTTCAGGAATGAAAGGGAAGCATTTTATCTTTATTACAAAGCTGAGTATCCATAGGTATGTCTTTAGCCATCCCTGCCTTCCTCCATACTGCTCTCAAATTCAGAAAATCTCTCTCTTTCTCCAGTCCCTATGTGTTTCATATTAACATACTCCAAATAGGCTATTCCTATTGGACAACAAATGCCCGATGCTGATTGGTTACTTTCTCGATGCTGATTGGCCAATAATAGCAGGGCTATGATTGGCCAATTCAAGTGGCGGGAAAAACAAGTAGCCGTTCATTGGACACTAGCTGCGAGCAGCTTCTCTATAAAAAGAGTTGCCGACAGCTTACTGGTTAGACAGACTTTTCGAACTAAATAAAAGACGAAGTATACGCTGATCTCTGAGGTTTCCATTGACACCAGCGAATCTGAACACTAAGGTGGACGAGGCGGGATTCTGAGAAAGGAGATCAAGTCGGGCAACGTGGCATCGAAGAACTGAGCAGACAAAATGGCCGGAACAACTACGCCACTCCCGGCACCTTCAACCCAGCAGCAAGAGGACTGGGAATCCTTATACTCGATCTTGGACAGTAATGAATTTCTTGGAGAGTAATGATTTGGCAAGGAATCTTGGACAATTCGCAAAAGAGCTGTATTTCCTGATACACTGTGGGACACACTGTTTCAGATGGCCCAAGGCACTAGCAAAACCCAGATGATGTGAAGCAGATGGCTGGTCAGACCTGGAGAAGCTGACTGAAAGGCTCACAACGCACTGCACCATCTCCAGCCTCATCAGGAGACACGAGTTTTACAATACACGGACCAGAGGAAAGTAGAAGCATCGCAAGACTTTGTGTTCTAGCTGCTCAGGGACATTGGAGGAGCAGTGCAAATTCCTAAAACATGGGACAAGCCATTGAGGCGATCGGTGGTCCTCAGACCAGCGAGACCTTACCCATACACAAGCTGGCTGCTAAACCTGGCCAAGATTACATTTACCGAGGCTATTGGCTGAAGCCTCGCAGCAGAAGCAACACAAAAAGTCAGCGGCAAAGAATGCAGCAGATGAATTGCCAACTTGCCAACACACACCGACCAAGACGAGTCAGAGCACTGAGAAGAAGGTAGAAAGCACACACAAAACCAGCCACATGTAATAACAGACAGTGGATTTCATGCGATCACGAGGACGATGACGAAAGAAATCCCACAGACTACCAGGGCTGAGCGGACGGCGATTAAAAAATGGTCATATGAGTGGGGTTTCAGTGTGCTGGAGGAGACCACCCCCGTTCTAGCTAGCCGGGTCTTAGATGATGTGCCTAGTAGCTGCGCAAATAGTGGCGCGGCCCATATCACCTGAGTATCGCACGGAACCGAAAAAGCTCCACCGTCAGCTCCAGTACGGAGGGACCAATCACACCACAGAAATAAAAGAAAAGCATAAAGGACAACGTGGAGCCATAGAGTCGGCGGAAGGAAAAAGGCAAGCGGCCAAGCGAAAATGCATAAAGAGAGAAACTCATCAACCATAACACTCGGTCAGATCTAATGCACAACAATGGCCGAAAAGTACACTGTCGGCCGTCCGAATTGAGGGCCAAGAATGTAAGATGGAGGTCGCATTCCGTATTCGATACTTATCGATGGGTATCATTGGATACCATCAAAGACTTAGTACCGCACATTGGCAGAGCTGAACATAGAAACACCAATCGCAAATTATTAAAAGACTACAAGGGAACAGAATACCGGTAGTCGGATTGGACACTTTCATACAAGCTTCAAAAGACACCAAAAGATATTTGCCTCTAACCATTCGTTAGACCAGAACTGACCAAGCCTGCTGGGACTCGAGTGGTTTGAACCTCGAGGAAATTGGAGTGACGGCATAAACTGCATCACCGATGCCAGGACTGGGAGGAGAACCTGATGAGAGAGTTTCCAGGACGTCTTCGATGGAAAGTTAGGCAAGTACCGAGGGTCCCCTATTTTCATTCAATCTAGACCCCAAACATAGCTCCAATTAGGCTAAGGCGAGGTGAGATCCCCTTCGCACTAAAACCCAAAATTGATGAAGATTAAACAAACATAAATAGGAACAAGGAATTCTGGAACCAATTGATCACGCCAAATGGGAAAGTTCAATTGTTGCCCCCAGTTAAGCCGGATGGGCCCGTGAGAATTTGTGGGGACTGCAAGGGCTACCTAAACCTGAATCGCAGTGGACGGAAGCTTGACGGATAGAGGATTATGAAACACGTATGCAATGAGTACACAATGGATGCATAGCGTTTTCTAATGGATGGCAAGCTTTTTTTTAATGTTTTACATCCTCTTTGCATCCGTAAGTGCAATGGAACCAGGCCTTTAGTTCATTTGAATTTCCTAGCAATTAAAACAAATGTTTTACAATTGCTCATTAGAGAACAATGCTAGTGGTAGGAAAGCACTTTTAGCTAGTGGTAGGAAAGCTGTTTCTTTGAAAGGAGCTGATTTGGTTCACAGTTTGGAATGTTTCTGTACAAATCATTACTCCCCACCCCCCCAGAAAGGGATCCTTTTTTGCCAATAAGGATATATTTCATGGTGCATTGATTCATATTAAACAGGTGGTACTTGTAACAAAATGTTGCAGAAAGGAGGGTTCCAATTCTGTGTTCTAGTCTTTGTCCTTCTTCAGTTTATTCCACGCTTCCCATTTTAAATCCAATAGGTGTGTTTTATCTTCATGATCTATTTATGTTTCCATCATCCATCCTTTGTTTATGCTACTGGTTGAAAGGCAGGGAAGGGAAATGCTTATGGAATTGAGATTTGTAAGAGATGAATCTTGGGATATGAAGTATTTAGATTGTTTCTTTGTATGGTTTTGGAAAGTCTGAATGCCTCAATGATCCAAGTTTAAGGAGCTTATCCATATGATCTCATGTAAAGATGGGATCATTTATCTTGTACATACATTAAAATGATTAAATATGAAGATAAAAATTAAAACAAAACTAAGTTAACTTGTCTTCGCCTATTGTTGTTGTGAATTGCTTACAATGGTTGTGTTTTGTTCCACCATTCAGTCAGAGCTGAAGAAGCTTATTGGATGAGAAGTGAAATGTCTTCAAAGAAAAACCAGAAAGTCCAGTTGCCTTTTGAAAAAGCACCTTAGGGACAACCATGACCTGGGTGACTAAGAATCTCCATAGATATCTAATATAGGGTTTCTGCACTTTGCATGACTACATATGTTCCAAATGCATAAACACATATTATTTCACAAATCACTTGATGAGCAATTTTCTATCCAATTAAAGCCATAATCATATTAAGCTGAAGCTGCCACCACTTGACTCCGGAGAGCACAGGGTGTGTTAAAAGTTATGCAAATCTCAAAGAAATCTTCATTTTTCCCTTGTTACCCAGCCAAAATATTGTGAATGTCCTTTTTGTTAGACACTGACTCATGAAGCTTTCTTCCTCCAAGCTTTGTTGCAAGAAATTGAAAATGAACAGCAACCCCTTTGGATTTTACTAATGATGATGCTCAGCTTAGAGGTGTTTCTCCAGGATGAAATGAGCCACACTCAAGGGCTGAGCATTCAGATACCAAACATGCCCAACATAAGAAACAACTCATGATTAGGAGAAAAACGAATAATGTTGAGCAGGCCTAACCTGCCCTTCTAGTCTTTGCTAAAGGTGCAATATATTCCTTTTTTGGTTGGGTTTCTTACTAATCTGATGTTCCTCTTCTTCTTAGGGCTGACATGACACCATATTCATGAACTAGAACAAGCCCAATCACAGCTTCAAAACCTGGAAGAAATCTTTCTGGAAGAAGAATTTTGCTCTCACTAAATTACACTTCAAAGAACTCTGGCTTCCTTTATAATAGTGATTCTTTCTTAAGGAGCTGTGAGCTAACTGCTACTTGCAAGAGAATGATAATATAAATACTATCCTTTTATAGCATATTAGCCTACTGTTTAATAAGTCCTAATTTTAATCTAGAATTCTTTATTTTTTTATCCTGTCTGTATTACACAAATAACTCAAGGCAGTGAACATAGTCAACATACCTTCCTCTTATTTTTCCACAACAACCCTATGAGGTGGGTTGGGCTGAGAGGGAATTACTAGTTGAAAGTCACCCAGCTGGCTTTCATGGCCAAGGCAGGACTTGAACTCATGGTCTCCCACTTTCTAGCCTGAAACCTTAACTGCTAGACCAAACTGGCTCTCCTTTCATAAATGGAAACTAAAGAGATATATCTGTTTTCTTGGTTCCTGCCAAACTGTATCACATCACATCACATCACATCACCATCGTGTGCTTAGGCTATATTATATTCAATCCTTAATATCTGTTCACTTTGAGTGCCTTTGCAGAGACATTAGGAAGAAAGAGGTGGAAGAAAACACTTGCAATGTACAAACCAACTTCTGAATTCAGAACTGAATGATGTTGATTCAGAAAGTTTGGGAAATTCAACTGAAAATAGAAGAAACAAATACATATTGAAATTCAAAATTGTCTAGTCTCCATCTATTGGTTTGGAATTGTACTTTATAATTAGCCTACAAATTTAATCAGATTAGAAGAATGAAAACCAGACCTTTAGCCATTTGATAGTTATTAATGATGATGATTAGTATGAATGTGATGACCTGGGGCATGGCACAAAGGCAACACAGTCAGATAATCAGTAGGAGTCCCTTTATTAGCTCCAATTTTGCCCCCAATGTCCTGGTTACCTTCTGGGCTGGAGAAAAAAACTCCCAGGAACAGCCTTTGGCTACAGAGAATCAAGTCCAAAATGTGGTCAATAAAAACTGTAACAAAAGTCCAATCAAGGCAAGATGAGGTAATTAGTCCAGCAGGGCAAGAGCAGGAATTTCAGACCTGAAGGAACGACAGTAATTCAAAACAGTTGGAAGGATGCCACGAACACAGATAACCAAAGTCAGTACAGGTTAAACTCATATTTGTTCCCAGAAGACGCTGCACTCAGCTTGCATCTCTTTTAAACTCTCATTCCCAGGTGCGGCTAATGAAGGAAATCAGGGCCCTTTCCTCTCCCTTAAGCCACACAACCCACATTGCTCTCTTCTCTGTTCCTTCCTGCGTGCCCTAGGATGAAGAGGGGGTAGGCCTGGGTCTTCCTCTGAACCCCCTCTCCCTTGTTCTACCTCTTCCCTGCTTCTGCCCAGCCAGACTTTGCCCTTCCCTATTTCCTCCACAGCCAATGGAGCCACACTCCCACTTCCTAGTTAACTGTTTGTCTTCCTCCTCAGATTCAGACTCCAACAGGGGCATGACTATGAAAGTCTAGATTTACATACTGTGTTTTGAATTTTCACCACTGAGTCAAACAGAACAACCTCCAAATCAATCCAGGACGAATTGTATAATTTTAAAAAACATTAAATCACAATCCAAACAAAATCTTATTGCTAATACACATTGTTGGGCTAAAATAACCATTATGTTTAAAGTGTATTGTTGTGGTTTTGGAGACTTAACTTTCCACATACTCTTCCTCATCCCAGAGTATAAGATCTAGAATAATGAATTCAAGTTACAGGAAGACAGATTTTTCTCAAATGTTAGAACAACCTTTCAAAAATGAGAGCAGTTCAGTAATGGAATCCAGTACCAATAGTAGTTATGGGTTTCCTATCATGTACGTATGGAACTAGGGGCTGGAGAGAACATCTCTGGGATGTTTTAATTTGGATTTGCATTCCTGGTTTAAGCAGAAGGTTGGATCCAATGAACTGCCTCCTTTCAATACTGCAATTCTAAGAGTTTCTTCAAAATGACCAAATAGTCTGTATAAAATTAGTGTACATTTTATTTAACAAGGCTAGGTGGCTTGGTTTGCATAAACATTAAACTATAAAGGATGATTCTGAATTAATCATAAAAGATGGGTCTTGTAAGCTGCTCAGAATCACATATGGGGAATGACATGCCAAGTTATACAAAAGAAAATAAGAAAATAAAATAAGAAAAAAAATCAATTATACTATGATTTAATCAGATTCATAAATCATTTTGCTATTTAACTGGCAATTATAAAAATCAAGAATGCCAGTTTAATAAAGCAAATTATATGTGAACACATAAAATATTTGCAATAAGGAAAAGTTGAGAGTATATCAAAATAACTATCGGAGCCAGAAGACTCAGGAGGTACATTGTACTTAACACTAACTCACTGTGCATAATAATTTTCTTCTCTGTAAATTACATATTCAAATATTCTGTATATGCATGAATTTTATGATGTTATTGATACCTGAGGAAATTTGTGAAATTAATTCAGCTGCTCCACGACAGAAAGGCAGGACAGATCCTCTACAATGGTGATATGTCCGAGGACTGAAGGAGAGAGTATACATATTAGATATTGATTGGATGGTTCCCTCTTTGACTTTTGTTGCTTGAACAACTAAATGAGGTGCCTTCAAGAAACAACTTTTGCTGATGTACTTCTGGCATAAAATGATACTGAACAGTCTCAGGCGCTGCTATGCTCTTCAACATATCAGCCTAAACTGCAGTGAAATAATATTTACCAGATTGTGCCAAATACCAAGCCTATAGAACCCAAACTCATTTTTGATAGCACCCTAGTGACAAATGTAAATAGCTTCAAACACTTGGGAAGCATAACCTCAATGCTAACTCTTCCAGTTGATTGTTACTCAACCGTGCACACTGTTAAATGGAGTCCTGTGGAAAGAGCCTAGGTCTCCCAAGCATAGAGAAAGGCCTGTGCCTTCTCTCTGGTCCACTGGTGAGAATGATGGTAAGAACGAGGGCATTGGCTAGCATTTTTGCCAAAATTGAGGTCTGTTCTTCCAATGCACCATGTAATTTTTGGGAAATCCCTTGGAGTGCTGGAGGAATGGATCTCAAATTTGGCACAAAGTAAGTGAATGCTATCCCACCAGAAGGCTCAGAATCAGAGGTGGTATTCAGCAGGTTCTGACCAGTTCTGGAGAATTGGTAGAGGAAATTTTGAGTAGTTTGGAGAACCGGCAAAAGCCACCTGTGACTGGAGATTTTACAGTATCCTTCCCTGCCACGCCCTCCAAGCCATGCCCACAGAACCAATAGTAAAAAAAATTGAATCCCACCACTGCTCAGAATGCTAGAGTTTGCTAGTTTTTTCTCCTCCAGAGGGGTAGAAACATTAGCATTCTCTAATGCTGAGCAAATGACAGTGTTCTGAGCCTTTCAGAATGCTAGCATGCGGGGACATCATAGAAAGAATTTCTACCTCCCTGGATCCATAAGGGCAAAATCTCTGCTGATAAAGAATCCCATGAAATCTTCCTGTCAGCAGAGCTGACGGAAGCACATCAAAATGGGCTCTATATTTGTTTAGGGTCAAATTGTATAGATACCCACAGTAGAGGGCTTCCAACTTTCTAGCATTTAGCAGTAGAATTCAGGGACACTTTGGCAATCAATGTCTCTGATTCTCTTTTACCTTCTCTAAGGTTAATTTTGCTTTCTCTAGATTAATTGGCCTAATTATTCAGTAGAAAGGCCAAGACTGCAATTTCTGCTGTACAGATGCAGTGTTAATGAGATTGATAATTATTTGACAGTCGCCAAGGCATCAGGCCTTCAGGGTCAAATTTGATTCTAAATCCTCAAATTAGAATTCTAATTCAGGCCTAAGTCCTTATATCTGGTACAGTAGCTTCAAATTTCCAGACTACATTGGAGGTGCATTTTGGGGTACCAAAGTTCTATGAGAATTTGATTGAATGGCTTCATAAACTATAGATTAGTGCCTGGAGCAACTTGTATCCCATATAATAGTTTGGCAGCTGTTTTAGCCATTAATGATTTAACTGCTACTGGGATGTAATTTGTCACCTGTTGCTCATGAAATTTAATTGTTGCTCAAGTGTTCTTTTGGGCCATGACATAATTTACTTGAACTGTTAATTTCCTGAAGGCCTGAAGTACTATGACCATGTATTTTTTAAAAACTGTTTAATCTGTTCCAGTTCGTGGGAATCAATCATCCACTTGTGCTTTTGTCTGTTGTTAGAAAAAACTACAACTTTAGGTTTGTCATAATAGATTATTAATTGTTCTCATTATAGTAGAATGCCAGGATTCTCAGTGCCCACTTTATCTCTACAGAAGACAAGGAGAGAAGAATGGTATCATCTGAACAGAGTAAAATTGGGAGATATCTTCAATATAATTAGGACCATGGATACCAGCTCTCTGAAGAGTTTTAATTAGAGAGTTGAAATAAAGGATCAGCTCAGAATATCCTCACATTTTACCCTGAATATATTATTAAAAACTGCCTTGAAATCGATAAAGACTTCATATAAATTCAAATCGGAGTGGTTTGTATATTTATATGTCAAAAGTTGAAACGCTCCTTGGAACTTAGACTGCTCTGGGTCAGTTTTTCCCTCCTCTATTCCCAAGGTTTGAAGTTTGATAATTGTGTACAGGTAGACCTCAACAGAGCCACAATTCAATTATGTTCAAAATATTAGTTGGCCTATAATTAGCTGGATCTTTCCAGTCATGTTTTTTATATAAGGAAACTATTGCGGATTCCCCCCCATCCCCAGTCCTGTCAAATCTTGGTGTGTGGAATGTGTATGAGAATATAGAGATCCTCCAATTCAATTGGATTTCATTAGCTCATGAATATTGTTGCTACTGGGGCTTTACTACACCTAGTAATAGTAATAGCAATAGCTATTAGACTTATACACTGCTTCACACTGCTTTACAGATCTCACTAAGTGCTTTACAGAGTCAGCACATTGTCCCCAACAATCTGGTTCCTCATTTTACTGACCTCAGAAGGATGGCAGGATGAGTCAACCTTGAGCCGGTGAGACTCGAACTGCCAAACTGCTGCCAGTCAGCAGAAGTAGCCTGCAATACTGCATTCTTACCACTGCGCCACCACAGCTCTTATCCACTTAAACTGGTTAATGATCTTTTTTACTTCTTTGCATGTGACCAGGGGGTCACTATGGTAGTGAGGATAATGGTACATTCATTACATAAGTGTTAGCATGAGGATCACAGTAAAAGGCTTGGACATATTGTACCCAGATACTTGAGGAGACACAACAATGGAGTTGTGCAGTGTTGCTCTTTCTTCAGATCATATCTTTTACTGTTTCAGTGTCCTTTCAGTTCATGGAAGAGACCTGGAAAGGGGCTTCTCTTTTTCAATGCATAGGATCAGTGTCTGCACAAATGATTTTGGCAGGACAATTTAGACTTTTCAGACCATCATCTGTGTATTCTGCACAATGGGTTGCATGAATTTCACAAGGACCAGTAAAAAACATTAGATAAAACCCCAGAAGCAAGGGACATCGATAAAGGCAGGCATATTGCAGAAAGAAGGGATGTTTCTGAAATGAGGTTTCTTAAACCATACCAAGAAAAACCAGAAAGAACACTGACTCATAAAGTTCATGACCTTTGAGCTCTTATACAGATTTAGAACAATTCTATTTTGAAATAGAACAATTGGAAGATTGTTTTGAATTCACTCAAAAGAAACAGAAGCAGTGGAAAAAGAGTAGCAATAAAAACATTGATTCCTGTCTTGAAAGGCATATATATGTTATGTATGAAAAGCTGGCATAGTATAGAATGCCTAGGAAATCTATAGAATGTGAGAAAGTATGAAATGTCTGTGTAATTTTAATACACTATATACACTCCCTGGGCATTCTACATAAAACCTAGCCATTAAGCACAATGACAAGAACAATTTAGGCAAAGTATGAAAATAGGGTCATGAAAAGGGTTAGGGTTAGGGTTATTGAAAAGACATATGAAAATGAAAAGAGAAATGCAAAATAAACAAGAAAAAAAACAAGAAAAAAGACTAGTATTAACCTACTTGTTGTAAGAAGGAAAGTTGCAATGGCATTTTAAGCCCATGTCACACTGCACCAATGGATGGAAAGAGGATATAAAATGGAGAAAAATGCTTGCCATCCGTTGGTTAACGTGATGCATCCGTTCTGTACTCACTGCGTGCGTCATTCATACGTTCTATCCATCCA